>JAGKTI010038377.1:0-10733 GCA_018397915.1 Birgus latro | reverse complement strand
GCTGTGCGGAAAGCTCGAGCGGGTCTCTTTTCTTAGCGATCTCAGAAGTCTCGGGTATATCGGCGTGAATTCCTGAAACTCCCACCAGCCTGGTGATCAACTGTATTAGCGACGGTCTCATCCTTCATCCTTACCAATTATTAATTTCTTTTGTTTTTCCTAGGCTTAAGGTTTTGGTTATTTAGCTATTTGTCTGAGTGCTTGAGTGAGTGCATTTCCCTTTCTTTGATTTTGAATAGATTCATGTAATGTCAATTTATTTTCATGTAATTAATAAATTTACAGTTCGTTTTCTTGAGCTTTGTTAAATGTAACAGTCGTGTTTGATTTTCCCTCATATTTAGTACATTTTTGCTACTCCAGGTTAGCACAACTACTTATATTAATCACGACTTAGGGCAGCTTTTGGTATTAATTCTTAAATCCGTTGTGCTAGCTAGGAGTTTGGCTCAGCCAAGATCATGTTTATTATTATTATCATTATTAATTTTTGAATGTTAGGGGGAGAAACTAACTTTCTCAGAGGCCAACAGTACAGTAATACAGCCTTTTTTGAGCATTTAGTCTCTGCTGTGTACTGTTGAGAAAGTTTATAAATTCTCGACTCTAGAGAGTTGACAAAGTAAGCCAGCATAAAAGTGAAATCGCTACTTGATTTCATGAGTCGATTCTCTCGTGATAATCGACTCAGTAGTTTTTCCTAGCACACATAACTAAACATTTTTCATTTTCCCCCTGACAGGGTCACAGTCATCACAGACCACCAATCCCTTCAGTGGTTCCGGCAATTCACCACTCAGAACACCCAGCTCCTTTGTTGGTGCGAAGCGCTCGAGGAGTTTCACTACGAAATTGCTTACCTTCCCGGGAAATTGCATACCAACGCCAACGCCCTCTCCCGTTTACCAGTACGATCGCTCCTCCCTCAATCCGAGCTGATCCAGCACTGGCAGAATCAAGACCGGCCCCCCTGGATTCCCCAGCATCTATTTTCAAAACTCCACCTGCAAGGGAACCAACTCTTCACGCCATTGGGCCACATTGTCCTTGATCCGGACTCCGCCGTAGGCATCCTCACCCACCTCCACTTGGACAATGTAATCGACCTGAGTACGAAAAGATTAACCCAGGTCTTCAACGACCTCTACTGGGCCACCAACCCCACTACTCTCACCCAGAGTGTCACTCAGGCATGTCGAGCACGCTGCCTAGGAAAGGACATCACCAGTTCTACGGGTTCTGCCGGCAAGATCTCCGCCCACAAACCTTGGCAGCTTTTGTCTGTCGACATTGTCGGACCCCTGCCACATAGATCCAGCTACAAATACATCATTACATTCGTCGACGTTTACTCCTAGTTCCTGATTGCTTGTCCAGCTAAGGAGCACACCACCATCGCCATAGCCGACGCCCTCATGCGCCACACCTTCCCCTACTTTGGCATTCCCAGGCCATTCACTCTGATAATGCCCCAGAGTTCACAGGACAAATCTGGAAAGAGCTATCCACCCTATTCGGATTCTCCATTTCCCACTCTTCCCCCTACTGGCCCCAAGGAAATGGGATATGCGAAAGGAGCCATCGGATACTACTAAACCAAATTTGGACCCGCATTCAAGGCACCCAAGACCAAGAATGGCCTGCACATGTCAAAATCGTCCAATGGGGAATGAACACCTGCCCCCGTGACGACGGCATCACCCCCTACGAGCGAGTTTTTGGAGAGGCGCCCCTCCTCCTCCCTCTCCGACAGCACCATCAACCCCCTTCTCACTCCCCACCCACCGACCCCCTATATCACCTGAAGTGCCGGTTGCAACACCTGCACGCACACCAAGATGCCCAAGCCAATTCCTCCCCTGCTAGCCCTTACAAACCATGCGATGAGGTCTACGTTGCGCACCTCCCCACCCCCAATAAAATTGCCCCTCGTTTCATGGGACCTTATACCATCACCAGCGTCCCCAACCCCTTCCAAGTCGTCGTCGACTGCAATGGAGCCTCCCGCACTCAGGAATCGCCACGTCCTCCCCGCCAGGGACTCTCCAACCCCCGCCGCTCCCTCCCCAACCACCCGAGCAAGCTCAACACCTCCAACGCCCCATGAGGAACCTTTTCTCTATTATTCATCCCCATCCCCTTCCCCATCGGTTTCCATCGCCCACTTGCTGCCCGAAACTCCTGCACCACACCCATGCACTATACTCACCCCACCACCATATTCCCCTCCAGCTGCCACGCTGCCCACACCACGTGCTCAGCACACACCCGTAGGAAATTCCACACCGACCACCCAGCACTCTGCGCCCAGCCTAACCCCCGCCCCACAAACCACGATAACCAACCACACCACACCACCTCACTCTCCGCCCACCCCCGCTCCACCATCCCATTCCCTGTTGCCACCCACTCCACGACTAACGACCAACACTACCCGTTCCGGTCATATCTCATGCCAACCAGCCTGCTACGCCTCAACCCCTACGCCCACACTTTCGCCCACTAGCAGCCAACCGCCCACCCCACCCCCCAACACCACCCCAATAACCCTTCCTACTCCTCAACTCGCATGGAAAGACCCGCCCCGCTACACTCCCAGGGGAACACCACCCCCGCACAGTCCACCGGCAATATAAACCAAGCCGGACTACCTCTAGCCAGCATTCATCTCCAAGACACAACCACCACCACCACCATGCGCATCACGAGAATCACTTGGATCCCCACCTTCGGGCGACATCAATGCATCAGGAGCACACACCATCTGCTGCAACTCCTCCAGCAAACAAACCAACCTTCCACTCTTCTTGTTGCCTACGCCCACCACCTGCAGGCCAATATACCAACCAACCACTGGACTACCTTCCTAGGTCACCTCGAACCCATCCACCAATCGGCCAACACCAACCTATACCACCTCTAGTCACGGGGTCGTGACTTTGTTACCAGGGAGGGTGGTGAAATACAGGAGTTAGGGGTTGAAGCTGCAGACGATGCGACGGCCAGTGCAGATGACACGAGCACCCCCAACCCCCCCAGTACCACCAGGGGGCCACCGCTGACACTGAGCGGCTGGGAACAGGAACGGTGCACCTGTATGCACCTAGGCCGGTGCCTAGTCTCCGGATGAAATTCCACTCGCAAGGTAAGGGGTGGAGTTTACAACTCCACGTAACACCGCGGTATTGGCCACAGTCATACCAGGTACGGAGCAGAGCCGGCCACAGTCCATTCCCCAGTTGCACCCCTGCTACAGGGCCGCAACACGAACGCGTGTCTGTCGGGCAGGACAGGCAATAAGTCATCCGACTCCTGTAGTCGTTCCCCCCAGAGTAGTGCCGCAGTACTGGCCACAAGCCGTACTGGGTACGAGGCAGGATCGGCCACAGTCCGTCCCTCTACTACTAGTCCTCTCATCTCCCCGGTACGGGCCATTAGCCGCACCAGAGCTACAGCCTCCTGTGGCACTATGACGTCGGCCATTAGTCACGTCAGGCCAGAGGTAGAGCAGGCCACTAGCCGCACTAAAGCTGATGTCCGCTATGCTACCACGACGTTGGCCATTAGTCACATCAGGCCGGATGTAGAGCATGCCACAGTCTGCTTCTCTCCCACAGGAGGACCTGCAGCCAGAGAGGACCCCTCCCCGAGACGTGGCAAGGCCTCGCCCGAGGCCTTGGTTCCCTGCAACTCTACCAGGGTGAACAACTGCCGAAGCAGAGCCCCATCAGACCCCATAGCTGACTTTGGGCTCTGCCTATTATTCCCCCGCCCCGAGGTCCCCGTGTGATGACCCTGTCGGTGACGCCGCCCTCCAGCCATTGCCACAGTCCAGCCACCCCGGGTTCCAGTACCCTGGGTCCTCAGTTGCCCCGGAAGTTTTTTTTTTTATGCAAGGAAGAAGGAACCAAAGGCCACAGGCCTGCATACTGTTCCTTCCAAGAAAAAGCAAAAACAGTACAAAAGAGAGCCAAATTCAAGATCCGTTCAATTCTAGATGCCTGGACACACTGCGTTTGAAAGACTGGAGATCATAGGAAGTAGGAAATACAGACAGAGGAAGACAGTTCCAGAGTTGACTCGTTGCATAAATGAAGGACTGGGAGTAATGGTTAACTCTTGCATTAGAGAGTTGGACAGAAAAAGGATGAGAGTTTGTTGCTAGACGGGTACTACGTGCCCGTCGTAGAGATGGAGGGATGCAAGCAGACAGTTCAAAGGAACAGTGACCATTGAAGAAGCGATAGAAGAGAGATAAAGATGCAACAGTGCGGTGAAGAGACAAAGGTTGAAGGGAATCAGTAAGAGGAGGAGAGTTAATGAGATGAAAAGCCTTTGACTCCACCCGAACACCGGGGCACGACTTGCCTGTGGGCAAGACCCCCCTGAGTCTCCCCCAGACTCGACGTCAGGCCCGTCTCCTGGCTCTCTTCGGGCCGAGCCCCTAGTCCCACGACTACGTGTGGGGCCCTGTCCAGGGTCGCATCACTCTGCCCTTCCTCCAGACGGAGGAATCAACCTAGGGCCCACCAGTGGTAGTGAAGCGAGTGGACTTTACCTATGTGTGTGCTTTCTAGACCCAGTTATATGTGTGTGCATTAGCTTATACCATGCGAGTGATTCCCTATAGTGTATTCTCGCGATAAGTAACCAGGAGCCCAGAGTATAAGATTGGTCGAGCCTAATAGCTAACCTTTGTCTAACTTATATCCTGAGTGGAGTCCCGTGCATCCCCCCCCCTCTCCAGTGAACGAAACGCCACAGTGACCAACAGAACACTATTATCGTGCGATTGTGCCATTCCCTTGTTTCTCGAAACTCTCACTCCCCAGCGCACAGGCACGCGAGTGAAACACCTCAGTGGTTAGCAGAAGGAATAGATATTATTCCAATCATGCCTTCTCCTTGTGCATTAAACCTCCACCCACCCCAGTGTCTGGGCACACTAGTTAGGGTATGTCTGGGCATCTCCAAATGTCCCGCCGGAATACCGCAGTCCCCCCCCCCTTCAGTGATCACAGCGCGGCTGACTCTACCTGAGATAGACTTCCGGCCGGCGAGTGTCTATGACACAGGTGTTAACGTAATTCATATACCAGTGCCGTCCAGTGCTGTACGAGATTGGTAAATTGTAGTAAATTCATTCATGTGTCCTAAATCATAAGTGTATTTTATGTGCCATAAGTGCTTGGTAAATAATACCATACTTCAACCAGCCGGTATAGTGACAGACTTCCTGTCAAGTAAAACTTTGTGTTAAGTTGTTAACCCATCCCCGGCCAACCCAGCCCGTAATGTATTTGTTGATGTACTATTGTCTCTGGGAAGATGTCTGTAATACATGTGTGTAAAAATTACTGCCTTGTTTTTGTGTCCAGTCCTATTCCTTAGAGTTACCGACCCGATCTAGAATAGGGACCCGCTGTAGCCTGCGTATTTGAGGGCGAGAAACCGACCCGCAAATACGTAGCATAACAGTCAACATGGGAAGTCTCTTTGGAAACGAAAACATTTTGGTCTCTGCTGTATGTGAGGAGGAAGGGATTTCATTATTTTTGGATTCAGGCTCACCAGTGAACTTAAAAACGCAAGATGAGTTAGAAATTTTTTTTATAAAGAGAAGAAAAGTGACATTTCTGGAAAACTCAGACTTACATTTATACACAGTGGATGGTAAAAAAATACAAGTTATTGGTATGACTGAGTTAAACATGAAGTTCACAGAGACCACAAAATCATTCACTACCACCTTTTATGTAGTAGACAAATTATCAATCAGAGGAAGTGGTTTAGTTGGATTAAACACGTTGAGGAAAGAAAATATAATACTGATGCCACATTTTAATGGAATTCATTATGAAAGCGAATTCACTGAGGAAATTTCATCTCCTGATAATACAACCAGCAATTATAGGAAAACTAGCGTCACAAGAACGATTACACACAAAACCAAAATAGATGAGTCCGACGTACAATGACTCAAAGAAAATGGGGGCGAGGACTAGCTCACACAACCACAACCCACTCTTGACTCGTTCACACAACCACAACCCAATCGTGACTTGCTTATTTACCCAGCAAACATTAATTATGATGTAATTCTACCACCAAAATCATTCACGAAAATCGCGATCAAAAATCAGCTTAGAAATTGTAATGTCATTGCATTAGATGAGACGGCTAGAATAAATGGCCTTTTAATTGAGAGTGCTCTGTGCTGGATGAAAAAATAGTGAAACTAATGTCATTTTAGCTAACACCATGAATGGAGTTGTGAAGATCAAGAAAGGAACCTGTATTTGTAGGTTAGAGATGTGCCCAGCCCCTATACGCGAAGTGACAGTAGGGGGAACGTCCAGCAGAGTAAACTCGACATAAAGGAGCATTTTGTTTGCTCAGATAATTCTGGCGTAACAAACGATTTACTAGACGTCCTGGAAAAACATCGACAATCCGTTGCGTTGCCTGGTGAAAACTTAGGTTGTACTAATCTAATCCAACACCATATTAACGTAAAACAAGAGACAAAACCGATTTACGTACCGGCATACAGAATTGCTCACTCGCAACGTGCACTAGCAAAGCAATATGTTGATGAAATGTTAAGATTGGACATCACTGAACCTTCAGTATCCCCATGGAACGCACCACTCTTCTTTGTACCTAAACAAAACGGTGAGATGAGGGCAGTTGTTGATTATCGCAAACTTAATCAGGTAACCATTCCCGACCGTTTTCCCATGCCATTGTTAAGTGACGTCCTGCAAAACATTGGACCAGAAAAGATGGTCTTTTCTACAATCGATTGATTAAGTGGCTATTATCAGATAGGATTAGATGCAGAATCCCGCAAGTGCACTGCTTTCTCTACTGACAGTGGCCATTATCAATATAAGAGAATGCCGATGGGATTGATGACGGCTCCTGGCACATTCCAGCGATTGATGAATAGCGTATTGGTTGGAATATTAGGCGACAGTATATTTGCCTACCTGGAAGACATCATAACTGCAACACCCACACTAGCACAACCTCTACAGATGTTAGATCAGCTACTACACAAGTTAGCCAGTGCAGGTTTAAAAATCAAGCTGTCAAAATGTAAATTTTGCTTTAAGGAAATAAAATTCTTAGGCCACAGACTAGATGCAAAGGGGATCCACACCTCTCAGGACAAAATAAAGGCAGTAAGGTATTTCCCAGAACCCACAAATGTGGATGAAGTAAGACAATTTTTAGGGCTCGCCGGATATTATAGGGCGTTTATACAACACTTCTCTCACATAGTCCAACTCTTATTTCTCCTGCTGAAAAAAACAAGCGGTATTTCAATGGGGAGAAGAACAAAAAAATGCATTTAATGAATTAAAAGATAAACTTACATGTGCACCTTGCTTGGCTTATCCTAACTTCAAAAAGCGTTCATAATTTGCACAGTGCTTCTCTCAAAGGTTTAGGTGCTGTATTGATGCTAGAGGATAAACGAGGTAAATACCAACCCATTGCTTTTGCCAGTAGACAAATAAAAAGAGCAGAAAAAAATTACTGTGTAACAGACTTAGAAGCCCTAGCGGTAATATTTGCTCTACAGAAATTCCGTGACCTCGTGTACGGATATGAAATTCACCTATACACAGACCACAAGCCTCTTGTGGGCATGTTCCAAGAAAAACTCCTCTCTGGGAGGAATGCACGATGGAAATGTAAAATCCAGAATTACAATGTAAATATTTACTACATAAAAGGTAAAGTGAACGTAGAAGCAGATGCCTTATCACGCAACCCATTAGCCAACGTCGCTACAATAAGTCCACGAGAATCACTCCCCAACAAGGATGAAACGATCCCCACAATTCGAGAAATCTCGCAAACACAAAGACAGGACCCAGTATTGTCCAAAGTAATATATCACCTCGAGTCAGGCGATGATGTGCCATTACCCAAGTTACAGGTACCACTTGAACAATTCACAATGGTAAACAATGCCTTATATAGGGTATATCTAGGACAACCAAACCATAGAAAAAATATTAGGCAGTCAGTTACTCCTAGTACAATGATACCACACATTTTAAGGACAGTACACGATAGTCCACATGCAGGGCATCCTGGCAAGGACAGGACAGTCAGACAGGCCCGGATGTCATATTACTGGCCAACGTTACGCAAAGACATACATACTCACATAGACAAATGTGAGTCATGTGCGAAACATAAAGGTTACACGATATCACCTGCACCGTTAAGTAAATACCCAGTCCCTAACCAACCATGGGACGTTGTCGCGGTTGATTTACTTAAATTACCCTTAACTACCAATCACAATCAATATCTATTTGTTGCTACTGATCATTTCTCACGATATGTGATCTTGGTTCCAATTAAGGATAAAACAGCAGAAACAGTCGCACGGGTATTCATTGATAGTGTGATCTGTAGGTTCACCACACCAAAGGTGCTAATAAGCGACAATGGTGGTGAATTTAACACTGAAATTTTGCAAGAAATATGTAAACAATACAATATTAAGAAGGTTAATATCTTGGCCTACCATCCAGCTTCCAATGGATTGGTGGAAAGGCAGAATAAGAAAATATTAGAAGTACTACGGCACATCCTCAATGACAGTTATGCAAACTGAGATGACTGGATCCCACGAGTTGAAGCATCACTTAATTGTGCAATTAATAACTCCATAGGAGATACACCTCATTTCATCATTTACGGGTCTGACAAACGTCTCCCTTACGAAACGTTAGAAGGCAAGCAAATTCTCGTATATAATTATGACGATTATCCTAAACTTCGCTTACGCGAATTTCAAGAAATACACACAAGGGTAAAGAAACAGTTAACGATGTCTAAGAAAGAAATTACAGAATCATTCAATAAGAAGGCAAAAGAATCAAACATCAGCATAGGTGATATTGTCTATGGCTTCATTCACACTAGAGACAACAAACTGTCACCAAAATTTGAAGGCCTATATAGAGTAATTAAGAGAAGAGCTAATAAGGCAGTGATTAAGTCACTATCGAGTGACGAAGAAAAAGAAATACATATTGATCACTTAAAAAAGGTCTCAAGAAACTTAGCTTGCAACTATAAAGCACATGACACGACCGAAAATCCTGGTACACACTGTGAAAATAAGGAGGAGAGAGGTGAAAAGATTAGTAAGAGAGGGTAAGAAGAGAGTGGATGAGGAACTTGGAAGGAATTTGAGTGCAAAGTAGAGGGAATGTAAGAAAATGTTCTGGAAGGAGCTAAAGAGAGCTAGACAGGGTGCCAGCGATGTCAGTGGGAGTGTGAAAGATAAAAATGGTAGATTACTAGTGGAGAAGGGAGAAAAAGTAAACAGATGGAGAGAACACTTTAATGAACTGTTGAACATAGAGAATGAAAGTAATGCAAGTATAAGTGGCTGGGGAAAGGCAGGGAGAAGGAGGGTTGTGAGAAGAGAGGAAGAAATCACCAGGATGGAAGTGGTGGAAACAATGAAGAAAGTTAAAATGGGGAAAGCCCCAGGAATTGATGGTGTGGTGGTGAAATGCTGAAGCATGGGGGAGAGAGATAGTAATAGAATGGATGTGGAAGGTGTGCAGATTGGCTTGGGAGGAGGGTAGAGTCCCGGAGGATTGGAAGTCAGGTATATTTATTCCTCTGTACAAAGGAAAAGGGGAAAAAGCAGTGTGTGGTAATCATAGGGGCATTTGCCTTCTCAGTGTAATAGGAAAAATATATGGTAGGATACTTATTGACAGAGTTAGGGAAATTACTGAGGAATTAGTTGGAGAAGAACAAGGAGGTTTTAGGAAGGGAAGAGGTTGTGTAGACCAGATATTCATTCTTAGATCCTTAGTGGAAAAGTTTCTAGAGAAGGGCAAGAAGTTGTATGCAGCCTTCATGGATCTGGAGAAAGCATATGACAGGGTGGATAGACAAGGTTTGTGGAAGCTATTAAGAATATATGGAGTGGATGGGAAGTTGTTGAAGGCAGTGAAGAGTATGTATGAGGGTGCTAAGGCTGCAGTGCGTGTGGATGGCAAACTGAGTGAATCTTTCCATTTGAAGGTTGGATTGAAACAAGGATGTGTCATGTCTCCATGGTTGTTCAATCTGTATATGGATGGGGTTATAAAAGAGATACAAGGTCGGGCAGTGACTGTTGGAGCAGCCCTAGTGAGAGAGGGCAGTGTTTGGAAACTACCTGTACTGTTGTTTGCAGATGATACTGTGTTGTTGAGTGAAGACGAAAGGGAGCTGCAAGGGTTGGTAGATGAGTTTGGAAGAGTGTGTAAGAAACGGAATCTAAAGGTGAATGTGGGGAAGAGTAAAGTGATGGTCTTCGAGAGAAGTGAGGCCAGTGAGTGTACAGTGAGATTGGATGGGGAGGAAATGGAGAATGTGAGTGAATTTAAGTACTTGGGCAGTGTGATGAGTAAGGATGGTAGTCTGGAGGGTGAAGTGCTCGAAAGGGTACAGCAGGGAAGGAAGGTTGCTGGTTCGTTGAAAGCAGTGATAAGAAACAGGGAGGTGAGCATGGAAGTGAAAAAGTTGTTACATGACAGTATTGTGATACCAACTCTGACATATGGAAGTGAAGCTTGGACCCTGTTGGAAGGACAGAAGTCAAGAGTGAGAGCAGTGGAAATGAGTTATTTGAGAGGAGCATGTGGAGTCACATGGAGAGACAGACTAACAAATGAGGAAGTGAAGGAGCGTTGTGGTGT
>JAGKTI010038376.1:0-10733 GCA_018397915.1 Birgus latro | reverse complement strand
GGTAAGATAAAGGGGGGTAAACATTCCAAAGGCCCGACCCACTGCACAGACCCAGGTCCAGGCAATGGATCTGGGACCCCTAGCCCACCAGCTTACTAGTGGCTGTGGTAGTGGCCTCGGGGCACCCTGCCAGGACAGCTGCAGGGACACCCTCCAAGCGCGGCTTGGCACTGCAACTGCCCCGCCATTATACACCCACTGATAGGGCAGCCTCCTGGGGCGCTACTCCCAGGTTCGGGCCCCTCTCTAATGAGCGGAAGCGGCAGCCTGGGAACCGCAATGCCCTGTACCCTCTAGCACAGGTTCGAGCCCCATCTCGCCCCGGACCCATGATCTATGCCGGCGGAACCCCAGTCAAGCCTCCCCCCAAAGTCCGCCACTAGGTAGCGGGGGCAAAGTTTTCTGGCCGCATGCCCTTGCTGGCGTCAACCCCTGTAACGTAGTGGGGTACGTTGTGTGATATGTAAAGCGCATGTGGTGTAGTGCATAGGATAGTTAGAGGAAATGATTGGGAGAGTATGCTGGTCTACTCTCCATGTTACTGTCACACTGAAAAGGTCAGCAAAGGAGGATGATTAGGTAGCTAGTGAAAGGAGCTCCAGCTCTCCCTATCACCAGCATTCCATTCCCCTCGGGAGTACTACCCTGTTCGGCCCGTGCTACAGCCTCCTCCTACAAGTTAGTTGTTTTTACGGGGTGGGGCACTAACCCGCCACCAACCCTTTTAGTCGCCTCTTACGACAAGCAGGGATACTGGGGGAGAATTCTTGAAAAACCCCCTACCCCCAGGGTAGGCGCGGAAAGTGTGTTGACGCCATCTTAAAAAAAGAAAACATTCTTGTGGTTAGCAAGGAGAAAGAAATAAATTAACACTCACCATTGAATTTAGTATTTACTGGCATTCCCCTTCACCTTTATTATCTTCTTAAGGCGTCTGGGGAGACTGATGACGTAGTTTTGCAGAACAGACGGACTAAAACTGCTCCATAGCTGCAGCCTCAAATTTAGGCAAAGATGATGTGTCCATACTAAGCAGCTGCCGCTTCATGTGCGCCCATAAATTCTCAATGGGATTGATATCTGGGCTGTTTCCGGGCCAATCTCGAATAAAGGGAACCTCACAGTCAGTTAGCCACTGTTTCACTGACTTTGCAACATGTGCAGGGGCAGAATCTTGCATAAATACTCTTGCCTTGGTTTTATCAAAAGAGTCACTTAAAACATCACATAAGAGCTCCAAATAATTGTTCTGGTTCAGTTTTTCATTTGCAGGTAGAATTACCAACCTACCAACACCATAATATGTAAAGCAGCCCCAAGCCATGAGTGAGGCTGGGTATTTAACAAACTTGGAAGTGTACTTAGGATCCAGGGGGTCACTGCCTGGTTTGCGGTACACTCATGATGAAGGGGTACCAGTGACAGTAAATGTTGACTCATCACTCCAAAGCACAGTTATCCATTGCTCCTCACTCCAGGCAAGATATTTCTTACAAAAATTTACTCTCTTTTTCTTCTGAAGTGCAGTTAGCAGTGCTTTTTTACGAGCACAAAAACTCCTGTAGCCCAGATCGTCATGCAACAGTTGCTGCACACTTCTGACAGACACATCCGCCAGCAACTGTGGGTTCTTTTCTTTTAAATTCCGTGCTGTTAGCCTTGGATCCTTGCTAACTTGCCTTGAGATCAGCTGACGGGTCCTGAAGGTTGTCTTACGAGGTCTCCCAGGCTTGGGAAGTGGAGTGGGAGGAATGGCCTCCCCACTGTCCTTGAACCGCTTCACCAGTCTCTGCACTGTCCTCAGTCTAACACCATCTGATTTACAATAAATGGGAGTTTGTGGCCAGCTTTGTATAAAGTAATCACTTCCACACATTTGTCCTTGCTTGTTTTAGGCATGATGAGAATGTGGTAGGTAACCAAATAACTGTGTTATTTGAGTCAGAACATGCCCTCGTGGTGCATCACACACAGAGACAGTCCTCCTCCTGTGGCTGCCCAAACATTACTGAGCCTGCTCCTGTGGTGCCAAACCTATCAAGCAGGGTTGCCAGCTCCCGTTGAAAAAGCGTCAGCTCATTTCGCATCACAGGGGAGGGTAGTATTGACCCTACTTCACTTAACGCGAAGAAGAATGACGTCGGCAAAAAAACGTCAGTACTTTCCGCGCCTACTGTATATATATATATATATATATATATATACAGTATATACTGTATATATTTGAATAACAGAAGAGAGGAAGGAAAATCAGATGAATAAAAAAAAAAATCCATACACCTGATTAAAGGTGTCCTCCATTCATAAAATATCTGTAACAGTTGGACTTGAACCTCTGTAGGTTGAAGTTTGGAGGGAAACTACTCCGATGAAGCGAGTTTCAGAGAGATGCAGTTTGGGGAATAAAAGAATTCTGATAGGCAGAAGTTCTGCAATATGAGCGCTACCAGATGCCCGTGTAGCATGAGGGAAGGCATGGAGAGGTGGCACAATTGATGCAACTTCATCTGAGCATTTGCCATAAAAATATCTGTAAAATAATGCAAGGGAGGCAACATCCTTTCATACTTGTAGGGGAGGTAGTTTATTTATAATAGCAGGGTTGTTAATAATTCCAGCAGCTTTGTTCTGAATTTTGTCTAGTTGTTTTAATGCAACCTTTCCACATCCATTCCACAATGGTGAGCAATATTCAAGCTGAGAGTGCCCATGACTCTTATAAATTATAGCTAACTGCCCTACTACGTTGGGTAGACTCATCATTTCTTTTATATTGATGTATGCTCCACAATCTGGTTTGGATGACTTAGAAAAAGATAGATTCTGGGATGACTTGATATGTGTAGTAAGTGGTATGGGGGATGATGCAATTGTTATTTTGGGAGGGAACTTAAATGGTCTTGTAGGTGAAGCAGCTCAAGGATATGAAGGGGTAAGTGGGGTATGCGCATATGGTACGAAGAATGTGGCAGGAGAAAAGATACTTGAAGTTAGGAAGGCAATGAACATGAACATAATTGTATGCAACACGTTTATAGGAAATGAGAGTTGGTTGTTTACATATTAGTTTAGGGGAAATAGTGCCAAGATTGACTATTTCCTGGTCAGGAGGACAGATAGGAGGTTGGTGAGGAATTTTAAAGTTATAGGGAGCAAAGAGCATGTGCAGCAATGCAGATTACTAATATGTGACATGGTGCTTAAGGAGCGGGTGGTGAAGAACAGAACCTACGGACCTAGGAGGAAAATATGGTAGTTGAAAAAACAAGCAGTGAAGAATGCCATGTATAACGAGATGAGTAGAGTTGTGGCCGAACAATGAACTGTAGACAGAAGTGTTAATGAACAGTACAGAGCTCTTAAGAACAGTCTCCATAGAGTTACTGATTCACTGTATGGATGGACAAAGGGCCCTTCAAGACATAAGGTAATGTGGTGGTGAAATTAGGGTGTAGAAGCTGCAGTTAATGAGAAAGGAAGGCTTTCCTGGGAATGGAAAGGGGGGCTAGAAAAGAAGTATACAGCGCAAAATCTGAGTCTCCGAGACTTTTAATGTGTAACCAAAATTCCATTGGAAGGAAGAATATGGTATTTCAGGTGGCAAATCAGATGTGATGGGATAACAGGGATATCCTAGGTGAGCAGTGTGAGGAATGATGAGGGAGAAGTAGTAATGGACAGGGAGGATATTAAAGATGCCTTGAGAGAGCATTACTGCATATCCGGTTACTGAAATGAGGAGTTTGACTGGAACAAAGAAGGTTTGTCAGCAGATCCAGTGTTTGGCCTTTGACCTTTTGATTGATGCTGCTACTGTGAGCAGGGTAATAGACAGGATGCAGTTGGGGATGCGGCAGGTGTGTATGCAGAATGCTGAAGGCCTCAAGAGATATAGGAGTGAGGTTAGTTACTGCTCTTCTAAATACATATACAGTATATATGAGTATGTTATCCCAGATGACTGACCGAAAGTATGGTTGTAAATGCATACATGGGGAAGGGTGATGCCTGGAAAGAGGAAATTATAGAGGGATAAAACTTTTTGACCAGATAATAAAGGTAATGGAGAGTTTTTATAGAAGGTATGATTAGGGAAAGGGAAAGAGTGAATATTGATCAGATGTAAGTTGAGTTTATGCCAAGCAAAGGGACCACTGATGCCATATTCATTGTCTTCCAGCTTCAGAAAAAATATATAGGAAAGAAAAGTAATCTGTACTGTACTTTGTTTTTGTTGATTTGGAGAAGGTTTTAACAGAGGCCCTTGGGAGATGGTGAAATAGGCAGTGAGAAAGCTTGGGATCGAGGAGTGGCTGGTTAAAGTGGTTATGGCCATGTATGTGGATGATTGCACCCAGGTAAGAGTGAATGAAGATTTGAGTGATGAATTTTTCATGAATGTTGGCATGCATCAGGGGCCACCCTTGAACTCTTTGTGGTGCTTGGAACTCTTTTATGTGACTTCAGAAATAGACTCCCATGAAAGATGTTGTATGCTGATGACTTGGTGTCAATTGCAGAGAATGAAAGGGAGGTGGAGGAAAGATTTAGGAAATGGAGAGATGGAATGGGGCACATGGGGTTTGAAAGTAAATATGAATAAAACAAAAGTGATGATGTCTAGGATTGATGCCAGCTTCACGAAAAATATGTAGGAAAGAAAAGGGAACTGTACTTTGTTTTTGTTGATTTGGAGAAGGCCTCTGACAGAGTCCCTAGAGAGGTGGTGAAGTGGGCAATTAGAAAGCTCAGGATCGAGGAGTGGTTGTTTAGGGTAGTTATGGCCATGTATGTAGATGCTCACACCCAGGGAAAGGTGAATGAAGATTTGAGTGATGAGTTTTCTATGAATGTTGGTTTGCATCAGGGGTCAGTCTTGAGCCCCATGTTGTTTATTACAGTACATGAAGCCCCTCTCATGTAACTTCAGAAATGGACTCCCATGGGAGATGTTATATGCTGGTGATTTGATGTTGATTGCAGAAAATAAAAGGGAAGTGGAGGAAAGATTCAGGAAATGGAGAGATGGTATGGGGCACAAGGGCTTAAGAGTATATGCAGATAAAACAAAAGTGATGGTATCTAGGGCTGGGGCAGTACTGTCAAAGAAGAGGGAGAGTGGCCATGTGCAGTTTGCCATGGGGGAGTGGGGGGTGGTTCCATCATGTGCAGTGTTTGTGATAAGTAGGTGCCTGGGAGATGTGGTGGTGTTGGGAGTGGGCTGCGGGATGGTGCTAGTTTCGTGTGTGCAGTGTGTCAGGGGGAGCACGTGGAGGTTGCCAGGCGTGGGAGATTGAGCTTTCTGGTGAGCCTCTTGAGTGTATGGAGGTGTTTTGTTGTTTGGGAGACATGTTGTGTACTGTAGTTGGGGCTGGAGCTGGCTCTGGATAGAGCAAGGAGTTGTTGGAAGAGGTTCAGGGAGCTGTTGCCTCTCCTGACATTGGGGGGGCTCTCCCTCCGTGCTGGGGGATCTTTGTGTGTGACATGTGTTGGGAGTGTGGTAATGTGTGGTAGAGAGACCTGGGCAGTAAAGGATGAGGATATTCATGGGTTCAAATATGCAGAAATGGAATGATTAGGTGGATGTGCAGTGTGTCCCTGAGTGTGAGGCCTGGGGGGACTAGGTTTATGATTGAAGAATTGAGAGGTAGGATGGGACTGGAGTGTGTTGGTGTTGTGATGAGGAGAGGTAGACTGAGATGGTTTTGGCATGTGGAGAGGATGGGGGATGATAATTCGATGCAAAAAGCAGGGTTGCCAGGTCAGAAACTGCCAACCCGCCGAGTTCCTGTCTCAAACCCGCCCAATCCCGCCAAAATGTAATCCTTCTCACCTGCTCAAAACCTCGCCTTGTCGGTAATCACAGACTAGTAAACATTAGGTTTACAGGTGAGCAACATATGTCATGAAAAATATTCATATTTTATACAAACTTCATACACTAGCAGCACCTTAATCGTATATTAAATGAATGGGAAGAAATTAACATTAAATTAAAGTTAATTAATTAGCAACCTATTTTCACATATTGAGGTATAAGAACATAAGAATCAAGCAGTTCCTTTAACAGTGATGGCCCAAGCACATTATTTATCAGAGCAGTGCACTTTGTTCTATGAACAGAAAGGTCCTTTGCTGATATAGTTTTCACTAGTTCACCCAGGTGATCAGCAATATGTGCAGATAATTTGAGCTCCGCAATTTTCACGCTGTTGTCTACTTTCCCTTTTGTGATGCCTTCATCAAAAAGTGTTCTTGTGGCAGAAAAGGGAAGAGCATTTTTCTTGTGCTTTTCTGTTGCACAGTGATCTTTCAAATCTGCATGGTGGGCTCTCAGGATTGTTTTACAAAATTTGCAAAATGCCATTGTTTCATCACCTGGGACACTGACAATCCATTCTCGCAATCCATTTTCTTTTTCCCAGCTTTTATTGTATTTTCTGCTGTACGAGTACTTTGCATATTTATCCATTGCCACCCCTTACAGGATTATGGTGTCTGGCAATAAACAGATAGATCACCTCCCTTCACTGCTCCCTGACTAAAACTGAAATGCTGCCTCTCGTATTCTACCACCAGGGCATACATGGTCCCCAGGCCCTGTGACCTGTGTTTGAGTGTGGATTAGGGGAGTTAAATCCCGAGGGAGGGCTGGGCCGGGTGCTAGTGGCTTGGTCAGTTCCACCCACCACCTGCCCTGTTGACCTCTCCTGTCACCCTTGTTTTTGCTAAGAGATGAGAATTACAGTAAGGTTAATTCAGTAAGGTTAATTTAGCAAATGTCCTCTCGAGCTGAAGCCGCTGAAAATCCGCCAGTTAAGATATAAACTCGCCCAAAAAAACACCCAACCACCAGTGTTAAATTTTACCCGCCAGCCATAATCAAATACCGCCCAATTTGGCGGGAAATCCACCAACCTGGCAACCCTGGCAGAAAGTGAGAAGTGTTGTGGGTAGGGTGGCGAGAGGTAGACCGAAAAAGACCTTGGATGAGGTCACTGAGTGACCTCAGGGATAAGGGACTAAATACAGAAGCTGCCAGAGAATGAGCAGCATGGAGAGCCACCATTAGGTGACCAAGGCCGATGCATGCAAGCATGTTGGAGCCTTCAAAAACAAGAGGAAAATAACAAAAACAAATGGCAGTACTGTACTGTCATCTTGGAGGGAGAATGGCCCTGTGCAGTTTACCACAAGGGTGTGGGAGGTCACTCCATCATGTGCAGTACCTGTGATAAGTGGTTGCATAAGAGATATATGGTATTAAAGGTAGCTTGTGAGATAATGCTGATTTTTTGTGTGTGGTGTGTCGCATATAGAGATTGTCAGATGTAGAAGGATTGATCTTGCTGGTGAGTCTCATGAGTGTGTGCAAGAGTTTTGTTATTTAGGGGACATGTTATATGCTGTAAATGGGGCTGGAAATAGCTCTGTGGCTAGGGTAAAGAGTGGTTGAAGGAATTTCAGGGAGCTGTTGCCTCTCGAGGTATTGAGAGGGCTCTCCCTCTGTGGTAAGAGATCTTTGTATGCGGCATGTGTTAGGAGTGCAATGCTTTATGATAGTGAGACCTGGATAGTATAGGAAGAGAATAATCATAGACTCAGACATAGAGAAATGACATTTATTAGATGGATGTGTAATGCGTCCTTGAATGTGAGGCCTAGTGATACTAGGGTTACGATTGAGGAACGATGGGACTGGAGTGTATTGATGCTCTGATGAGGAGGGACAGTGTGAGATGGTTTGGGTATACTGTATGGAGAGGATGGAGGATAGCGTTTGGATGTGGAATGTGGGAAGTGTGAATGTTGGGGTAGGGTTGCGAGAGGCAGACCAATGAAAACGTGGGACGAGGTTAGAGAGTGTGACTTCAGTGATAGAGGACTGAATAGGGAGGCTGCTAGAGATTGAGCAGTATGGAAAGCCACCATCAGGTGGCCAAGGCCAACACATGCAAGCATGTTGGAGCTTTTTTAAACGATACACTATGAAGAATGTATTAGTATAATAAAATTTATGGTTCAGTGTGTATGATTTTTTAGATGAGTAAATATATCCAGATATTTAGCCTCACAGTGAGATGTTGCTTACAGACTGAAGTAGACTGGGACTTGCTGAGGCAGCGAGGACCAGATGCAGGGAGGAAAGAGTACATCAGCCTTAATGAAGAAGTCAGTACAGTATTATTTTATTTGGGTCAAAGCTATATGTTTTAGATCTTGTGTTTATGAAATTTCTATATGGTGAACCATTACTACATTGAACCAGTTGGAGGAAGAGGCTAACAGTATATCCGAAAGTTCATTACAGTCTACGTTTGGTAGGATCATCTATATTGAATCAAGGTTCAGTGTACACTAAATCTTTGCTTTGTGCATACTAAACAGAAATATGCATATTCACAGTTTTGTTTCAGTTTTGTGTGACTTAATACTGTGTACTGTACCTTTATACATGTACTCTCTAGATAAATAAGTAATTATATATTTTCAGCAAGTAATGAACAACAGAGAAGAAAAAGCAAAATTACCAGGTTCGATATGAAACAAAGTTGTTCAGTAGGGTCAAGCTGGTCAGTATAGCAAAGTTACAGGACAAGATTCCAGGAGAGTTATTCTCATGTGCCTGCATACTGTACATATACAGTTACTTTGCTATACTGTATTTTGATAATGTTCCCTTAACTTTTGTACATCATCATCTCCATCAAATTAACTTTGATTACTGTAATCCATTATGGAAAAATAAAAAGAGGAATTTTCTTCCTCATGCATAGTGTATTGCATAACTTATATACTAAGCAAGTGTTCTTATGCCACAGTGTTGTCATTTATGCTTACACCCAACCCTCGGCTATCGCGGATTCCGCTATAGCGTTTTACGGCTATCGTGCATGTATAAAAAACCTACCCAAATTCCTTTCTCGTGCACTAAATGCCTGCTATCACGCACCAGCCTTGTGGATCGAGCGAAAAAAAGCTCGGCCAAGTGGACACATCAGCTGACCAACCAAAACATTCAAGATGGTGGAGGATGCTACTCAAGCAGTGATAGAAGAAGTTTATTTGATAAAGTCTGTATGCTCATGTGTGAGTAAAACTCCGCTATAATACATTAATAACCACTTTTATATACGTGATGATGATGATGGGAGGCCTTATACTTTGTCTTGGCTTAGAGATAGGTGCTTCATCACCAACACTTTCATTGCGGTTTTACAAACAAACCTATAAACTAGTCACTACAGTATACCCAAAGACTCTTAAATGTTTCATTACTTAACACAATGAATTTGGTGAAGTTCAACCTCCTCATAGAAGTGAAAAAAGTTCACAGTTGGAGCACTTGCAGTACACAGCTGAAGCTGCCGCCATCTTCTTTATTTATAAACAGTGGAGCTCGCAGATAAAATCTGTACAGTATGCCCATTTTTTTATTGTAATATGTTATAATTGGTACAAAGTGGGTATCTTAGGGGTAAATATTGAAGTCACGGCACCAATTAAGTTATTACCATAAATTCTTCACTTCAGCTATCGTGTTTTCGGCTATAGCGCAGCCATGGCGGCACCAATTAAGTTATTACCATAAATTCTTCGCTTCGGCTATCGCGTTTTCGGCTATATCGCAGCCATGGCGGCACCAATTAGGAGTGATAGCCGAGGGTGGGGTGTACTGTATTTGTTATGGGTCATACTTCAAAACATCTTTATCTCATAACATTTACCAAGTACAGTAGCTACTGTATACCTAATACCCATAACCTTCGTTTTTTGCACAGGTCCTTGCTTCCCATCAAGATTGGGATCAGTTTTATATTATCCTTTATGTTTTTCATGCCATATCCCAGGTTTAATTCAGTTAATAGATGATGTCTTGAGAATGTTAAAGTTGTGTGTGGTGTAACAGGTATGTGGTGTGGGTGTAGGGTGTGTGCTATGGCTACAGGGAGCAGTGCCACAACACCAGCCACTTCTTGATAACCATGGCAACTTCTTGCTGTGGAATGGTGATATATTGTCAGGATACCAGGTAGGATGTCATCTTTGTTGTCATTTGCATCTTTGTCCTAATCATCATCATCATCATCATCATCATCATCATCTAAATAATAAGGTAAGGTGGAAGTAAGAATAAACAGAAAAGTTATCACAGTAGTGAAGGAATGAATCTTATTCATTTTATTTACTGTGATGTATGGTATATTATGTACACCCAACCCTTGGCTGTCACAGTTTCCGCTATAGCGTTTTACCGCTATCACGCATGTATAAAAAACCTACCCAAACTCCTTTATCATGCACCACACATGTATAAAAAACCTACCCAAACTCCTTTATCACGCACCACGCATGTATAAAAAACCTACCCAAACTCCTTTATCACGCACTAAATGCCTGTTATCACGCACCAGCCTTGTGGATCGAGCGAAAAAAAGCTTGGCCAAGTGGACACATCAGCTGACCAACCAAAACATTCGAGATGGCGGAGGATGCTACTCAAGCAGTGATAAAAGAAGTTCATTTGATAAAGTCTGTATGCTCAAGTGTGAATAAAACTCTGCTACAATACATTAATAACCACTTTTATACACGTGATGATGATGATGGGAGGCCTTATACTTCGTCTTAGCTTAGAGATAGGTGCTTCGTCACCAACACTTTCATTGCGGTTTTACAAACAAACCCATAAACTAGTCACTACAGTATACCCAAAGACTCTTAATTGTTTC
>JAGKTI010038375.1:0-10733 GCA_018397915.1 Birgus latro | reverse complement strand
AGGCATGATGAGAATGTGGTAGGTAACCAAATAACTGTGTTATTTGAGTCAAAACATGCCCTCGTGGTGCATCACACACAGAGACAATCCTCCTCCTGTGGCTGCCCAAACATTACTGAGCCTGCTCCTGTGGTGCCAAACCTATCAAGCAGGGTTGCCAGCTCCTGTTGAAAAAGCGTCAGCTCATTTCGCATCACAGGGGAGGGTAGTATTGACCCTACTTCACTTAACGCAAAGAAGAATGACGTCGACAAAAAACGTCGATACTTTCCGCGCCTACTGTATATATGGATGAGGTGATGAGAGAAGTAAAAACACAAGTAATGGAGAGGGGGATGGTGTTGGTAATGAATGGTGATGGATGGAATATCTCAAATTTGTTGTATGCTGATGATGCAGTACTACTTGCAAATACCAGACAAGAACTTGGTAGACTAGTGCAGAGTTTTGCTGATGTCTGTGGGCATCGTGCCTTGCGAGTAAATGTACAAAAGAGTAAAGTGATGGTTATCAAGAGAGGAGGGGACTCCCAGTGCGATGTTACAGTGAATGGAGAGAGACTGGAACTGGTGAGAGAGTTCAAATACGAGTACCTGGGTACAGTGATAGAAAAGAGAGGAAAATGTGCAAGGAAGGAAAGTAGCTGGTGCAATGAAGGTCTTGATAAGACACAGAGACTTGAGTGTTGCAGCTGTACAAGGTTTACATGAAGGAGAGTTAGTGCCAACTATACATATGGATGTGAGCCAACTATAACATATGGTTGTGAGATTATGGTGAAGAATGAAAATGAAAAGTCAACAGTGAGAGCAGTGGAGACGGAACTGCTGAGAATTGTATGTGGAATACAGAGAGTGGATAGGATACGAAACAATGTGATTCGTGAAGGATGTGGAGTGAGGAAGTCTGTGGACACCAGAATTGAAGAGAGTGTACTGAGATGGTAGGGTCATGCAGAGAGAATGGATAACAATAGAGTGACGAAAAAGGTATATCTGAGCAAATTTGAAGGAGGAAGGAGGCGAGGTGGCCAAGGAGAAGGTGGAGAGATATGGTGGATGAGTGTGTGAGGAAGAAAGGTTTGGAAGTCGGTAAGCCTAAAAGACTGACAAGAGATCGAGCTGGCTGGATGAATATTGTGAGGAGAAATGCATGATCAGAGATTTGGCACCCCATTTTAACAATACAGCATCTGGATTGACTCTATTGGATATGTTCATGTGAAGCTGCAGAACGTGATGAATGTTTTTGGCATATCCGATAGAGCCAGGATTCCAGAGGCTTGAATGATGAATGAGTGGAAGCGTGGCCCACTGGACTGGACAAATTTGGGCTGTCTGGACATAGCTACTCCTCATCCTGCCCTAGGGTGGGAAAGGAGGTCCAGATAATGATGATGATAATGATGATGATCATAATGTACTCCATGATAGGGTGGATGACAGTTCAATGGTCAAACACGAAATATTCTGTCAAGTCGCCTAGCTGTCCACATTGTTTTGTACCTCGTCTGATGGGTGAGAATCCGTACCCCAAATGACAATGGTCACTCCACCTATGACTAAAACATTAAGTCTAAAAAAAGTTTATAAATCAACCCAAACACAAATTCTAAGTCTAAAATATCGAAATCAGGATTAGGCCTACGATAGGCGGGGTTGGGTGGGAGTTCTACCCCCATCACTATTCCGGGGTATCGCATCTAAGGTTATCATAAATCGGGGTTTGCCTGTATAAAGATGATCGAGAGAATACTGTTGAGAAGCGGAATTTGCCAGTTAGGTAGTGCCGGAGTATTACTGATGATTCTCGTAGTTCGGTTATGTGTCAGAGTTGCCAGTTCGCCTGCTGTTTGTGAGCAGATTTATAAATTACGCATTAAATTTTGTGCTGTTTTTCTCTATACAGTAAAACCTTGATATAACGGACTTCAGTAGACCGGAATTCGCTTTTATCGGACTCGAGGAGCTACCGGACTAGACTCCTATATACTGGAAAAAGTCCGATATAGCCAGAGAGCAGTCCGGACTGCCTGACAACTTCAGCTATGTTCACCACAATAAGACAAGTAAAAGACATGTTTTTCAGTGCACAGTACAGTATTATTATACCATTTGATTAATGCAGTGAAGGTATAACACAGTACAATACTGCAATGGTGGTGAAAACCACCGATGCAATCACGACTAATGTCTGATATATTGGAAAAAGTCCGGATTAGCAGGGGTAAGTCCGGATGTCGCTTTTATTGGAAAATCGCATATTTCGGACTGGCCTGAGCCCCAATTAGTCCGTTATAGTGAGGTCTTACTGTAATGTTTTATTTACGAGATTGTTAAATTATGTACTTTTATCTCAGTTTGTATGCTGAACAATTTAGAATGTTATGCAGCATAAGAAAACTCTGGCATGTTTTGGATGTCCCTAATTTGGTAAGTGTAGGTGCTACAGTAAACTACAATAGAAGCTTCAAGAGTAATGCAACGGTTATACAAGGATGGGTAAGAGACTAGGGCAGTTTCAGTTCAGTGTGAGTTTAGTTCAGTGTCAGTGCAGCATAAATGCAGATTGTATAGCTCTGGTACTTGTGAAAACAGTGAAGTCTGGCAAGCATTAAGTGTAATTGCAGTTAGTGAAGATTGTATAGCTCTGGTACTTGTGAAAACAGTGAAGTTGGCAAGCATTAAGTGAAATTATTTGGAAAATAAAGACAGTGAACTTAAGAAGCCAGTGTTCATTTACAATGCCTGAGCTGATCTTGTGTGCTGTACACAAAAAGGCTGACCACTGGAAGAACAACTCACTCGGCAACATCCTTAAAATACTGTACTACTGCTGTTGGAGCCTGTGGCGGTGTGGGACGGGGATGTAACAATACAAAGAACAGCAACCAAGATGGTTCCTAGCCTGACAGATCTATCATACAAGTCTATCTATCAATCTATATCTATAGTCTGACACCCTAATCCCGCAAAGGGTGGCCGCAGACAAAACTCCTTCAAATCGCTGTCACCCACCATTTGACTGCCCTCCCCCCATCCTCATATACCTCTCAACTCCATCCCTCCACCTCATCTCCAGTCTCCCCCTCCCTCTCCCTCCCTCCCTCCCTCCACTTCACCTACATACACCCTTGTAATCAGTTTTTCATTCCTCATTCCCTCCACATGTCCAAACCACCTCAGTGTATTTCTCCTAATTTTCTCAATCACATCCACATCCACCCCACAATGATCTTTCACTTCTTCATTTGTTAACTTGTCCCTCCATGTCATTTCACATGTTCCTCTCAGGTATATTTCCACTGCTCTCACTCCTGACTTGTTCCCCTCTAGCAAGGTCCATGCCTCACTTCCATATGTCAGGGTAGGGATCACAATACTATCATGCAGTGACTTCTTAACTTCCATAATCACCTCCCTAATTCTCATCACAGCTTTCAATGAACCAACAACCCTCCTTCCCTGCTGTACCCTTTCAAGCACTCCATCCCCCAAACTTCCAACCTTACTCATCACACTACCCATATACTTGAATGCACTCACATTCTCCACATCCTCACCATCCAACTTCACTGTGCATTCTGTGACCTCATTCCTCTCAAACATCATAACTTTACTCTTGTTTACATTATCTTTCAGATTCCTATTCTTACACACTGTCCCAAATTCATTCACCAAACCCTGCAACTCCCATTCATCTTCACTCAGCAATACTGTATCACCAGGAAACAGCAACACTGGAATCTTCCACACCTCACCCTCATTCATTAGAGCCACACACACATCCACTGCCCTACCTTGCACCTCCTTTACAACCCCATCCATCAATATATTAAACAGCCATGGAAACATCACACATCTCTGTTTCAGTCCCACATTTAGATCAAAGAACTCACTCAGCTCACCATCCACTCGCACCATAGCTCTAGCTCCCTCATACATACTCTTCACAGCACTCAACAATTTCCCATCCACACCACATATTCTTAATACCTTCCACATACCTTGACTATCTACTATGTCATATGCTTTCTCCAAGTCCATGAAGGCAGCATACACTTTCTTTCTCTTCTCTAGATGCTTCTCCACTAAACATCTCGGAACAAATATCTGATCTACATACCCTTTTCCCTTCCTAAATCCCCCTTGTTTTTCTCCAACTCCTCTCTTACATGCCTAACCTTGTCAGTAAGTATTCTACCATTTATTTTTCCAATCACACTAAGAAGGCAAATACCCTTATGGTTACCACATACTTCTCTCTCCCCTTTTCCTATGTACAGTATTAAGGAACAAGTATACCTGATTTCCAGTACTCTGGAACCCTTTCCTCTTCCCAAGCCAATCTACACAACTTCCATATCCATTCCACAACAATCTCACCCCCATTTTTCAGCATTTCACCATGCACTCCATCAATTCCTTGGGCCTTTCCCATCTTGATCTTCATTGCTTCAACTACTTCCACCCTACTGATTTCTTCCTCCCTCCTCTCATCTCTTCTTCTCCCAGCCATTCCCCAACCTCTCATACTTGAACTGCTCTCACTCTCTACATTCAACAAATCCTCAGTGTTCCTTCCATGTCCTCATTTTCTCTCCCTCCTCCACCAACAATCTATTATTCCCATCTTTCACTCCCCTACTAATTCCCCTTTCACACTGGCTTACTTTCTTTACCTCCTTCCAAAACAATTTCTTACTCTCCCTCCATTTCACAATCAGATTCCTCCCAAAACTATTTATCCACTCTCTTCACACTCTCCTTCACCAATCTCTTCACCTCCCTTCTCCTGCTCACATATACTGTACCTCTCTCTCATCTTCTCCCCTACCTATACTAGCTAGCCAGTCACTACAGTGGGGCCCCTTGGATAGCGACCTTATTAGTCCACCAAAATGGCCGCTATCCATGAAATCGCTACCCGAGGGGCAAACTTTTTACCTAAAAAAATTAATACAGTCCTGGACTCCTTCAGCTATACCCCTAATTTCCTCCATTACCCATCAGTATCACGTCATATTTCTTCAGTACTGTAATAAGATAAACGTATACTATATATTCAAAAAATTATCTTTTTCTTTTCCTCCATGCAGTATTGTTTCTTTGGCTTGCCACGCATGTATTGTCTGGCCTTTTCGGTCACTTTTACATTACCAACACTTCCTGTATTTTGCCTGGGCCACCACCACCACTTGGGCCAGCCCCTGAAGTTGAAGCCATGATATTAGAACACTCAGTAGCCAGACAATAAATGGAAGGTCACAAAAAACTTTAACAATGGCGAGAGACTGTGACAAGTCAAATGGATGCGCGGCGTGTGGATAAACAAACAATCTTCTTCTTCTTCTTCTTGGGGTAACTGCAGGGAGGTTCACCTTCCACCCGTCAGTATTGCCTAGATACCAGCATTCCCCCAAGAGAAAAGTAAAGGTAAAGGAAAAATTTAAAACTGTAAAATTTGGTAGGAGGGAGATAGTTAAAGATTAATTATAAGAAAAGCTTAAGATACTGTACGTACTTTCACTCCACATGGGTCAATGAACTGAATGACGATACTTGGTTAGTTTAATGATTTCCTTCACCTATAGTGAAGGCCGGGCCATACATTAGCCCAGTCAGTGGGGTGTTGGCTGATTAAAATAACAGAAAGGGGGAAGACAGGGCCTGGGGAATGCCCAGCACACACGCCCTTTCTTCTGCTGGCTTTGTGGTGTGTGTGAATGACGATAGACTCGCACTCACTATCAGTGTTACCAGCTTGCTACGTGTTAAATGCCTAGCGGATTTTCGCTAACCGTGCAGCATTAATCGCTATGAGATAGTTTCATTCCTGTCGCTATCCATGGATTCGCTACCCAAAAAAACGTTACCTGAGGAGCTCCACTGTATATGCCTTTTCCTTTTGTTCCACAGCTCGTTTCACCTCATCACTCCACCATGCTGTCCCTTGCACACCCCTACATATCCTCCTCACTCCACAAACCCCCTCACACGCTGTGCCTATCTCTACCGTGAATATCGTGCATACTTCTTCCACCCCTTCCATCTGCTCTAACTCATATCTTCCCAATCTTTTTACCACTATGCTCTTATACTCTGCCATTATCTCACTCTCTTGTAAGTTCTCCACTCTTTTCACAGGAGTTATTTCCCCCTGTCTTCCCCTTTGTCTCTTCACCCATTTTCTTTGCAACCTTACCTTGGCCATCACTAAGTGATGGTCCGAGATTCCATTCCCCCACCCTCTTGCATCCAACACTTGTCTTCTCATTCGCTTATCCACACACATGTAATTTATCAGTGCCTTTCGTTCAACAAGTTCACCATCCATCCTCCTCACGACTCTCCATGTATACCTGTGGATCTTCTTATGCCAAAGGTGTTGGCTATTGCCAACCCCTTACTAGCACAGATGTCCACCAAAGCACTACCATTCTCATCTACTTCAGCTGGCACACCCAACTGACCAACCACTCCATCCACTCGTACATTCCCAACTTTTCCATTCATGTCTCCAATCAAAAACACTCTCTCGCTCCTCTCAAACTTGTCCATACGTGCTTCTACACTCGCTCAAAACTCATCTTTCACTCTTGCCACTCAGTCCTCTGTCAGCGCATACGCACATACAATAGCCCAAGCTTGTATATCTACTTTCATCCTCACCCATACAATCCTTACACCCAGTGTTCCATACTCTCTTATATTCTCCTTCCACTTCATGCTTACCATCAGACATACTCCCTCTCTTGCCCTCTCATTCTCATTAACTCCCACACATATTCCTAAATCATACTCTTATTCTCTCACCCTTTAACCTTTCCATTTAGTTTCAGTCAATCCACGTACATCCACTCTTGCATCCTCAAGCACCTGAACAATCTCTCTCTCTTTCACTTCATCATTCACTCCTCTCACATTCCACGTTCCCATCCTTAGAATGTCCTTTGACCGTTCCTTGGCCATCACCATATGGTCCGTCCTGGTCTAAGGCGCTTTCTTCGCTTGTTTAGTTTGTTCTTTTTATGGGTGGGGCACTAACCCACCACCAACCCTTTTAGTCGCCTCATATGACAAACAGGGATACTGGGGGAGTGTTCTTGAAACCCCCCTACCCCTAGGGGGGGTACATACAAGTAAAGACTAGAAAAGTTGGGTAAGCCTTCCTTAGAAGAAAGAGGGGCGACATGATTGCAGTGTTCAGGGCTATGATGGAAGCAGACAAAACTGACAGAGATCAGTTTTTATGCGATGAGACAGTAACAAGAGGACATGGAAAGAAACTGAAAAAGCCAGGTAGCTTGAATAATATCAAGAAATACAGTTTTCCACATAGATGCAATGACCTGTGGAATAACCTGGACAAAGAAACTTAAACGAGTTCAAAGCAAAGTTTAACTTGTTGAAGCACGGAGATGGGAACCCACGAGTGTGGCTCATTTCCTGTATATCACAACTAAGTGAACACACACACACACACACACACACACACACACACACACACACAATTCCATTAACAAACTGCTGTATCTGAATTTCCATAAGGGTCCTAAAACAGTACTCTTAAACTTTCCGTAAACTTTAAGAAAATATGCAAACAACAAAATGATAATTCAATGTCTCATACTACTGTACTGTGTGAGGATTGAAACTGATGCATAAAGCATCTGGCTCTCAACCAAAATTGTAATTTGGACCACTGAACTAACAAAATATATAAGGTAAATTAATAACATTAGAAAAAAATTACAACTCAACCCATGTAGCTCACTGACACTTCTGTTATTTAATTCTTGTTTTTTCCAGATTATTTTGTTCAGTTTAAGAAAGACTTTTCATACTGGAAGGATTAGATATATGCCTTATTAACCTCTTCACAAGCAGGGAAAACTTCCTGAACAAAAGAAATTGCCTGGTGACAGCAACAACAACAGAAATAGGGTGTCTCTGTTATGAATGATAACTGTGATAGTATATCATCAAAACACTAAACAATAATATAATTCGTTAAGAACCTTATTGACAATCATGTATGAACAAAGTAAATCAATATACAGACCATTCACTTCATATCCGAGTTCCTACGATGCAAAATGCATAGAGTGAGACGGGGGAGGTGGAAAAATTAAGTAACCAGTAGTGCGCACATTGGTTTGGAAAATGCGAAATCAGGGCTGCAAGGTGGGCCAAATCCTGTGTGCACAACCTACCCTTGTAGAGTGCATGAGGAACTGACACAGGTCATGACATCAGTGTGTAGTGCAACAGTGGGAACCTGTGCAGCTTCTCTCAGCTGAGCCTAAGCAACCTCACACAGTGTATACAGTTCCCTTGTTTACACAAAGCCACTTTTTTTTCTTTTTTTTTTAAGGTAAGGGGCTACTGTGTGGGCTAAAATTAATGTACATATGTTTAAGGTCCCATAATACATAGGCAAAATGAAAGACTAGGGGCCAAATGGGTGACTTTTGAGGCATCCACCCCACAAATTAGAATTTTCCCCATAAGACATGTTATTTGTAAAGCACAAAATTTCTAGGAAGCAAGGTCTCCTACCGCCCAAATTCTCATGTATTAAATGAATGGCCTGTACAAATCAAAACAATGTACTACATACAGTACTTTGTTTCAATTTCCTAAAACTAAAATACAAAATCAAAGAGCTCGTCCGTTCGTTTTTGAAGGCTCCAACATGCTTGCATGCGTCGGCCTTGGTCACCTAATGGCGGCTATCCATGCTGCTCGATCTTTGGCAGCCTCCCTATTCAATCCCTTAACCCTGAGGTCACACTTAATGAACTCGTCCCATGTCTTTCTCGGTCAACCCCTCCCAACCTCACCCCCAATATTAACACTTCTCACCTTCTACACCCAATTATCATCCCCCATCCTCTCCTTGACAAAAGATTCCAAGAACAAAGCTGAATGGTCGATTTGCGTCTGATACATACTATGTATCCAATACATAGACATTTGTGTGAGTACCATCAACACCCGATACTCACTATGTATCCAATACATACACTTTTGTTTAATTACTATCAAGACCCAGTCTGTGGCCACATACCGATATGTGAAGTCTCTTGAAGTATTATAAACTTTCTAGTCTCGGCTGACTGCTGCACGCAGCTGCTCGGTCGAGGCACCTTTCTTGGTGAGACAATCAGCCAGTTGTTGTGATGTATCCACCCAAGATACTTCATCAGTCTCCCCTCGCTCCAACATGTCTTGTAATACAGCAATATCAATGCACAATCTCCTGTCTTCTACGCTCCTACAGGAGTAAAGAGCATCCACCAGACTCTTGTTGTCAACGAAACACTTTATTTTGATCTTTCTACATCCAGAAACCTCACGCAATATGTTGGCGAGATATACAGCAGTCTCAGCACATTCAAGCAGCGCCAACGCCTCAGCAGATAAAGTAGATTTGACGACCCTCCTGATTTTTCTTGTCTGCCAGAATATAGGACATCTTGCCTCACTAGCATCTCGTAGGAAGATCACAAAACTTCCCTGAGATCCATTGCCTACAAGGTTGGCAAATGAGGCATCCGAAAAGCATTCTATATGACAGTCCTCGATCGGCCCCATTCTCGGAATGTATAGCTTCAAGTTGTCAGTCTTCACCCTCGAGATCGCCTTACTGAGTCTAAGCAAATCCGCTACAGTAGCTCGGTTGCTAGTCACACTCAACTCACACACATCAAAGGCAATATCTAGCCGAGTGAGTGTGGCAATCCAATTGAGTTGCCCAATTAATGCTAGGTACTCCGTTTTCTCAGACTCGAACAGCTCCCCTGATTTTACTGCTGCAACATGTTTACTCAGCGTGACTGATTTCAAAGATGAAGCATACTGGAATTTAGTCGAGCGTTATGCTGCCATTGATGTTGGAGATAACATTGAGACCAACATATTTGAAGGCTTTTGATTCTAAACTGCTGATGAGGAATATTTGACTCAAACGGTTTATCACTTGCTGTTCGAACTCATGTGTACCAGCCCAAAGGAAGTCGTTGACGTAGATGCATACAATGCCTTCGACTTTGCCACCATTGCTCCAAGAGAACAGCGCTGAATCCAGTGATGACACTTTAGCTCCAAGACTCAACAATTGATCTTTTACGTGCAGATACCAATGCCTAGCAGCATCACAAAGGCTGTAAACAGTTTTCTTTAGTCTCCATAACTTACCATTTGCATATTCAGGCGGAGGACGTAAATGAACAACTCTCTCAATGTCGTTACTTTGCAAGTAGGCAGCTTTCACGTCCATAGTGTGGCAATCCCACTGGTTGGTGGAGGCCAAAGAAAGTGCCAAACGCACTGCTTCTTTTGAACAAGTAGGTGAGTCTTTTTGGAGATCCACTGTGTCTTCCTCAAATCCTCTGGCAACTAAGCGGGCCTTAACAACAGGCTTTCCATTTTTCAGTTTTTCCGTCACAACCCATCGAACCATTATGGCACCTTGCCCAACATCATCTACTTCCTCATACATATCATTATTCTGCCAATTTGTAATTTCATTTTCCTCAGCGCATAATACGGCTTCAGAGTTGAAAAGAACAAGCATTTCTGTGTCATCATCAACCACTTCCCATTCGCTAAGATCCTTCTCCAAATCTATCCAATCAATGCTGCCGTCTGAGTCACTCTTCAAATTATAGCAGTGTTTGTACTTTCCAGTGGCTTTACCTGCCCGACTCATAATCCTTCCAGACACCA
>JAGKTI010038374.1:0-10734 GCA_018397915.1 Birgus latro | reverse complement strand
CTCAAATTTTACTTCGCTTCTTATAGCAAAAGTTCTGTACTGTATGCCAAATTTTTCTCTTTTCATCAGTACTCCGACTTACCGCACCTCTACCCAGCCTTCCCTCACCGGCATCCAGCAGGGAGGGCAAGTCAGGGTGGGGGTGTGTTGTGGGCCTCCAGGGTAGTGGCTTATTACCCTGCCTGCCGCGCTCACCAGACAAACTGCATATAACATGGCTGGGTACACTGAGATCCCGCCTCCTGCCTTCCTTACCTTGCCCTGGCCACTGCTTCTCCTAGCCTTATTTTCTACTTCCTTGATTTTTCAGCATCACTCTGACTGGATCTCACCTCTGCGTCATCATATACTCTATCCCTTAAAGGCAAATATATATTCTGAATTAATCAACTAAACTCCACGACCTTCTCTCTTAGGGCAACAAAGTCTGGCTGGTATTAATGAGCGAATTTAAATGAAACCCCGTACTCACATACTTCAGTCTCCGGCAATCATATTCTGCATTTGAGGAACTCCCCAGAATCTGAATTTAAAGAGACATATACCGGAAATAAAATACTGCCGTCTCACCTGTGCGGCGCTTAGGGAGCATGAGTTGGTCAGTTACACTGATGCTGTGATCATGCCATACTCGATTGACTGTGTATTTTTTATTTTCCCGATTTAACTCAAGATTTTTTTCCCGGCTGTGGGGACATCTTAACTGAAAACAATCTGAAAACTTGCCTCGCACACTGATTACCTAAATGAAAACACTTCGAAGGAGAAGGCAACCATCGTGGAGGATCAGTTTCAACGAAAATTCGCTATTCTGGAACACCAGGTTTAATGATGTTGAAACGCTGAATGAGACCGCTTTCAAAACTTGGTGTGAATGTGAATAAGTTGCAGTTAAATGATGAAAATAAGTACGCAACATCATTTAATTTGATGCACTGATTTTAAAACATATTTAAATTATTCTTGGGCCTCCGAGTAGTGCCTCACGCTGCAGTGATGCTGAATCTAACTTCTCATCATTCTTTCGCCGCTTCCTTCTCGCCATTCTTTCGTCGTTTCCTTCGTTTATTCTGCTCAGTACAGTTGCGTTCCTCCTGGTATCACTATATGATTTGACAGTGACAGTGAACTGTTTCAGTTTTGTTTCACCATTTGGTTCTGTCCAGCTCCACTTTTTATTCTGCTTCTTTTGAAAGAACGTATTCATCACTATAAAAATATTCCTTTCTTTAAAATTCCACTAGCATATCACCTTTCGTAATCCGGTTACAAAAAAAAAAAAAAAAAAAGGCATCCTGCTGCAATTTCCCCTATTTTTTCTTGCAAAAATAAAAAAATCCACGGGAATAATAAACGAAACCTTCTCGAAAGGAAGTGGAATGAAACCCCAACATAGCAAAGACAAACTTTCAAAAAGCGCGAAGGATCTTCCGGAAAGAAACAAACAATATGACCGTAAAGACAAAGAGAGATCACTATGAAGCAGATGAACTAAATAAAATCATCACCGGGTAAGAAATATGAGAATATATCACATGAAAAGTATCAAAGAAACCTTATGGAAAAGAGGAAGCCTGGAAGAAATTAACTAATGGCTCTGTATAGGACAAAATCAAACGTTTGTTAGAAGATGCTGACATAGAAATAGCAAACAGCAGAAATGAGATGGTCATAACGAAGGATGCAGGTAACTTTGCATAAAATGAACTAAAAAAGCTATTTAAAACATGCTTCATATTCATGCAGTACTCAAGTGATAAAACGCGATTCTTCTGAAAAAAAAATTAAACATACTTCAAGAAATATCGCCCTGTTAGTTTTCTCCCCGATGTTAACAGACTTTCACAAAAATTCTTATGGCCTGCATCAGCTGAACACGGGATGCAAAGTAATCAAGAGAAAATGACAGATTTCACTGTAGTTACTCGACAACAGACCATATTCAGGTTACAATCAAATAACAGAAAATTTTAGATGATAAGGAGCCTCTATGAAAGGCATTTGTTAAATAATAGAAAACTCTGATTTAGTTTAAACAATGGTAGGTATGAGAAGATAACGAGGATAAAGTGTAAAATAAAGTGAAGTTCATGTAGCCTAATGTAATACAAGATACTGACGGCGACAGCGCTTCTACCATAGAACTTAGTAAGGATGGCCAGAAAACACTAGTGAAGAGAAGTGTTATCCAGGAGATTTGATTTTATCCACATTATGAAATACATGTCTGGAGGACGCCTTCAGATATTTAGAGGAGGATGGCACTGGAACTGACAAATGGAGAAAGGTTTAATAACGATACTGATCTTTGGAATAAATCAGAGGGAGAACAAGATATTTTAACTGATCTCAAAATTGAGTCTATAGGTGGGACTAAAAATGATTAAGAAGAGATTAAGTGTAATAGACATGTTCAGTGTCTTCCAATAAAAAACATAAAGCACGAACTAAGATCCGATGAAAAATACGTATATCTATGCCAGGCAGTTCAGACAACTCCAGATTATGGCGACGAAATCGAGTGAAAAACAGAAATGGGATGAAGGTCAATTGGTAAACATAATATCAACATGAAGGCTAAGCATCTGCCTTTATGTCAAAAAGACGGTTATATAATAGTGTGTTCCTCCCATTCTAACTTGTAGATATGAAAAATGGAGACTAACAAAAATTCATGGAACGCCAAGTTAAGTGATGAATGAGGAATGGAAAGGACTGGGTTTGGTGTTACACTGAGACATAAAAAGATAGTTTTCTGGAGAAAGGAACATACTATAGTATACATTAGCACCACATCAAAAAGACAAAACGGATAAGGGCAAGTTAAGGTATTCTTAGAACGGTTAACAGATGAACAACCAAGCTAACCAAGAGGCAATTCGAGACTGAGTGACGAAAAGAAGCAGAAAACAAGATAGGAAGGTGAAATTTGAAGATTTTATGGAACTGGTCTGACAGGTTAAAAGCCAACAGGTGTGAGCGAAAAAAAAAATCAAAGCCTTTGTTCTGTAGTAAACTGACAAAGACGGCTGTTGATAATGATGGTGATATGAATTGGATTTCACATCACTGAACAAGACCCATTATTCTTTTTAACTAAAATTCGCTCCTCTTGTGCCGGAACTCTGTCATTTGCGTTTGGTTTTTGCTTTCTGACAGACTTACAGCTTATCCCCTTGGTCAACCTACCCCATTTCAGATCCAGTGGGAAAAGTCAGGGCGGGTGTAATGTGAGCCTCCAGGGGGGTGGCTTATTACTCTCTCTCTGAATTAGTGCTCTGTTAAGCTTTATTCTTTCTTCCCTTAGATTTTCTTTATCTTACTCCACGCGTTATATTTAGTTTACCCTTAACAGCCCTATTTAGTTTATTCTCTCTCTCTCTCTCAACTTGCTTGCTTTTCTCAGCCTTAATTTCTCTCTTATTACTCAGTCTGCCAAGCTCACGAGACAAACTGCATATAACATGGCTGGTTACACTCCTGCCTTCCTACGCCCTTGCCCTTGTTTTCTCAGCCTTATTCTCTGTCTCCTTGAATTTCTTAACCTTAATCTCTGCTGCCACGCTTCCTTAACCCTTAACCTTAGTCTAACTTGTCTTCTTTTCATTAATCTTATCAATTATCTATCCTTCCTTGCGTGTCACTTCATTTGCTAGCTTCACAATTGCAAAATATTTTTTTCCTGGCTTCTATTGCATTTATTCTTGTTTCCTCTGCCTTGTTTTCTGTTTCCTTGATTTCCTTACCGGTATCATCTTTTTCCTTGCATATTACAGTGTTACTGACTTTTTCCTTGCTGCTCTCATCTTTAGCCTTGCTTCTCTGTTTTCTTGCTGTTCTCAACCTTGTTCTTACTCTCGCCTTATTCTTTTCCTTTTCAGTACTTTCTTCACTCTCTCTCTCTCTCTCTCTCTCTCTCTCTCTCTCTATATATATATATATCTAGTGTACACAACACGTACAAATTCTGACAGTCACCTCGAGGTAAAGCTGACCATCACAGAAGTAATGATGCTTTTACCCTCAGAACTGACTCATCGGAAGCATATGTTGCCTTCACGGTAGGACAGAGAGTGGACCACAGTGCTGTTGAGCCGAGTTGCAGGGCTGATGCAATAACCACCACAGCAAACCAGACCAGCGGCATTATTGCACCACTGCCAATTAACCCGTATGCCCTTTCATGGTGTGGACGGGTGCTGGAGAGAGACCCCATCACGCAATGGCACCAACAATCCAGGGCAGCTCACAAACGTCGCTCAGTCCTCAGCCCCGAAAAGGAGGTGATGGACTACACAACTAGGCTCAGACTTTCCTCCTTTGGGTACACGTTCAGGTGAGTCTGGGACCAAAACAACTACAACTGTGTGATCAAGACAGCTTTACTATAGTACTTCAGCTGACGTGAATTATTGCATTTTGCTCCGTGAGTTACATAAACTTGAGACTTTCAATAATGCCACCAGTAACCCTCTCATGGCCGAGACGTCACTAGTATTACATTATAACTAACAGTGGAAAGCCTTACAAGGATTACACATATATTATTTAAATTCTTAAACGTCTGAGAAAATAATTTAGATATAATAAAAAAGAAAAATGCGTTGTTCTCATAACCTACTAAATAAAGCATCGCATCGTTAACTGGTAATACTGCGATGCTGTGCTTATATAACACTGGATATGCTGAGTAAATATAACTACATTTTGAGGGTCGCGTTATTAAATACTTTCATTTATGAATACCTAATACTGATCACTAATAACACTCAGGTTGCTGTGGCTCTGTCTTAGGTGAATTAAATCGTCTACTGATATCTGGATGAAAGTACTAAAATTTCCCCGACCCTGAGATGCTTAAAGGTACCTGTAATAACACTCTAGTTCCTGTGATTCACTCTCAGCTGAACAAAATCACCTTACGCGAGCTGGAATAGGATACTTGGGAATGTTAATCATCTTCCTATTCCTTACAACACAAGAGATTGCAGGTAAGGCTGGAAAACAAAACAAGATCAAAGAATCACCAGGCCTTACAAGATATACTGAAAATGTGATTATCGTTCATACGTCTACGCTATAATTACTCTTAATGACGAATAAGTAGGCATTTTTTTTGCAAATCCCTGCGAGGTCCCAACATTTATTGCGCTCATTTCTTTCTGCACTGCACAATTAGGTCTTATTTACGGCTTTAATTTCCAGTCAGTAACAACGCCAACACTTCACTGCTGTATATAGGTTTATTGTTAGCTTCCGACAGTCAGGGGACGAATTTTAACTGACCTGGCAATGTAGTAAGCGCAAAACTTTAACATCCATGAGAGTATGTTACGTATGGAATCAAAATAAACACTAAAATTTTGTTAACGCCACACACCTAATCCCAGAGTTAACCCATTATCGTTACTAATAAAATGCCTCCTTGATCCTCCATCACCGTTCATCTCCTGCTTTGTTACCCATGTTTCTAATTCACAGTTACCTTAGTTATAACCACACTACCAGCCTCTCAGATTTGAAGTACTGTGTGACGAAGGCTTCACGTCAGGGGGAGGGAAACAAGGCTTCTGGAGCAATACAAGTCGTTCTGCAATAAATGAAACATATGGCTGCTATTTTTTTTTCTTAGTTCAAGTAGATGGCCAGATTTTAGTTCGAATGACATAATAAAGTACGTTCGTGCTATTAAAAAAAAAAAAAAAAAAAAGTAGAGGTTAACTTAAACAGCACTTAACACTCTGATCGATTTTCTTTTCTCTGTTTTCGTTTTTTTTATTGTTTTTTTTAATGAAACATCTGATTTTAGCCTCAACAAATACTTGTCCATGATAGTGAGAGTTAAGCTGAAGGAAAGAGTCAAGACGAATACAGCCGTAACACAACTAGATCATTACGTGGTTAGTGTCAGCATTTGGACAAAACTCCCCAAGAATATCTGGAATGTTATGTTTAGGAAGAATGGTAGGATGGAAGAAAGGTGAGGATTCTAACGGGTAGGAAATTTAAAGGTATGCTGTAAACTCTGATAAAAGGTACAAACTGCTGTGATAAAATGTAGGAGTAGGAACCTGAAATAACAGGATTCACATGTGACTGTGCTGATGTAAGTTTTGCCTTAACACTGACAGTATATACAGCGGGGCAAAAAGTCATGCTTGAGGACAGTAAGAATTGTTAACCTGGGGAGTGTGCGATTAACGATTAAATATGCAGACAAGAAATATAAACTCAAGTGTAAAGTGTGATGAGAGGAAGTGAGCAATGCAGCCAGTTAAAAAGAAGTTCAGTCAGGGTGTTTGGATATAAGAGATGTGCATAGCTGGCAAAAAGAAATTAAAGAGGCGAATCTCATGGCTGATTAAAAAAAAAAAAATAAATAAATAAAATAAAGATCGAGAATGAGATGGGGACACTCGAATGAGTTTTTTTCTCGTGGCCACATTTAATCCATCTAACTCGAAAAACCTCTCCATAAACAGAATAAAACCGTCTTGTGTTGGCAGGAATAAAATACCACTGAACGTATTTGGGTTTAAGGAAAAAAAAAATCACAGCAAAAACAGTATGGGAAAGTATAGTATTAGTATCTTGAGCTGGGTCCTCCTAAGATTTATTTTTTCCACCGAATCTGGACATAGACTGGACGGCTCATTTCCTAAAGCTGAGCAGTTGTCCTGTGTGCCAGTTACCTTGATATGTCATTATTTCAGTTCCATTGACCACCGTCCTCACTGAAAACACGCTAGGGGCTCTCGAATACGTTAAACGTATTCTTTTAAAGCAACCCGTAGATAAATAGATAGACAGGTATATGGCTAAATAGATAGACAGGTATATGGCTAAATAGATAGACAGATAGATAGGTAGATAGACAGACAAACAGATAGATCGATGGATGGATAAATATAGATGGACAGATAGGCAGATACATAGACAGACATATCATGCAAGGTACACCAACACTGCAAATAGTGATACCTTTTCTCCACATTTACTTGGTACAAATCCTACTCATTATGGAACAAATTAACGATAACCTCACCAACACTATCATTCTGACTGAAATTCCGAGTACTTCATGAATTTCCCAGGTGTTTACAATCGGAAGCAAAAGTTCGCCAACACTTCTCTTACAGCTGTGTCAAATGCAGGTGCTACAAGAAATATTTTTAATCTGAAAGTAGTATGAAGGACAGCAACAAAAGAGTGTGAGAAGGATGGAAACTTTCTGTAATTTAGAGAGGGATGAAAATATATGAGGAAGGGCACAAGGCTGGGAGGGGACTGTCAGCGAGTTTTACGCTTGGTTATACACGAAAATATTATGTAAAAATTGAGGATAAAAAAGAGAAAAATAGAGATGGAAGTGTTGTTGTTCTCTCTACCGCTGCGAGCCGTCCATAGTCTCTCTCTCTCTCTCTCTCTCTCTCTCTCTCTCTCTCTCTCTCTCTCTCTCTCTCTCTCTCTCTCTTACTTATCCCAGTCATGCGCTGCAGTAACTAACTTATTATACAACACTGCACTAATTTGCTGTTGATGCCTCCATGCCTATCTAGTTTGCTAGTCCGTGTAACATTTTTAGTGAGGGTAGAATTAGAGTGAGTGCAATACTGCAGTGAGTGTAGCATTGTAGTGACAGCAGAATTACAGTTCGTATAACAATAGAATGGGCAATATTAAAGTAAGTGCAACATTATTGTGAAATAACATTATAGTATGTGTAACAGTACGGTGAATATAACATTGCAGTGAATGTAATAATATAGTGAACGCAACATTATAGTGGGTGCAACATTATCGTGAACATAATATTGTGAGTGCAACAACGTTGGTGCAAATATACAGTGGGTACAAAATTTTACCGAGTGTAGCATTATAGTGCACTACTAAAGTGAGTGTTGCATTATTATGCGCAAAACACCAGTAAAGTGCACTTTGTAAAAGTGCGACGAGCAAGCGAGCCCCACGGATGTCACAATTTCCCTCTGATATAAAATTATAGGCAGAATTTCTGTTATTTAACTGGTAGAACTGATACTAAAAAACACAATGTTACGACGGGAAGTTCTTTATAATTTCATTTCGTAACTGAGGCGTTCACCCATTAGAGCCGAACATTTGCTTGGAAAACTCGAGATTCCAAGGGGCTCCTACTCCTTTATGGGTGAATTTTTAGTTGATCACAAAACTTATCGAATAAGTGCATCATATACAGAATGAATGATTTCAGCTCTACTTCACACAGATGTACAGCTACTAGCTTCTGCTTAGTGTGACGGTCGGGTTGGGCCTGGCTAGGCCGGGTCGGGCAGAGTCACTCATTTCCAGACTTATGAGAGCAAACACCGCTCGCTCGCTTCGCTCGCTATCTCGTAATTATGGTGAGAGTAAGATGGAAGTGAGTACAACAATATAGCAGGCACAACATTACAGTGAGTTTAGTATGACAGTTAGTGGAATATTGTGGTGAACACATCATAATGCATCTATCATTATGTTGAATGTGGCATCGTAGACTGCTGAATTATAGTGCACTATTATAATGTAACATTTTAGTGTGAGTACAGTGAAGCAGCATAAATAATATCGCAACAGTGCTCGTGTGCTCCATAGTGCAGTGAAAACATTTTAATATTTTGTAGCATTTTATCAAATACAACATTATAGCACCGACGCTACACCTACAGCAATAGCCTAACACCACCATTACATCGAGTGCGGCATTATAGTTTCCAATATACAGAATGCATCAATATAGCAAGCAACATTATACCGAATAAGACAATTTAGCCAGCAATATTATTTCGCGTGCAACATTATAGTCTGCAACACCATATCGAGTATAGCATCAGTTCCGTAGCATTATACTGGACGCAGCATTATAGCTAGTGACCCTTACATTATGTGGGGTGCATGATTCTAGCCTGCAACATAATATGCCGAATGTAGCACTGTAGCTTGCAACATAATAAAAAACACATCATTATACCTTATACCAAATCCACCATCACAACTGTCACCAGAATACCAAGTGCAACATTATAGGTTGCAACATTATCGTCAATGCACCCTTTCAGCCACTAACAGTATACCAAGTCCACCATTATATGCCGTAACATTATATTTAATTCAGCATTCCAGCTTATATAACATTAAAAAGAGTTCAGCGTCAGAGTGTGAGACATTACTGTGCAACTGGAAAATAATGAGGAATCCAGCAACACAGATGCCAGTATTAAGTCAAAAGCATCAAGACAGCTAGTATCATTATAAAGTTCAAACATTACATCTTACTGCATTATTTTTAGTGCACCATAACTGCTACCGACATTATACTCAGGTCACCACTACAGCATCAACAGTAAACCAAGTGCTCAGTTACAGCAGCATGTATTACCAGAGCAGTCACATTACCGTATTTTTTTTTTCAAAACAGGAGCCATACGCATGAAACACACGAGTGCTCCCTTATTATCCTGTAACTTTATACTAAGTGCTCCATTATAGCCATCAACATTATTCCAACTTTTACTGATACTTTGCAATGTTACACGGAGAGCTCGATTACAGCTAAAAGCGTTACAATACAACTTCAAAGTAAATTAAGCAACATTATAACGAATGAACCTGTATAGTTTGCAACATTAACCTGAGTGCATCATCTTAGCTTGAATTTTATGGTACAAATACAGCATAATAGCAAGCAGCATTAAACAAAGCGCACCATCAAAGCTAGCAACACTGCATTCTAAGTGCACCATTCCAGTTTGCAATATTATACCAAGTGCATCATTCTAGTCTGCAATATTATACCAAGTACATCAATCTGGTCTGCAATATTATACCAAGTGCACCATTCTACTCTGCAATATTATACCAAGTGCATCAATCCAGTCTGCAATATTATATCATGTGCATCAATCTAGTCTGCAGTATTAAACCATGTGCATCATTCTAGTCTGCAACAATACACAGAGTGCAACATCATAGTTTGCAAGGTTATGGTGCAAGTGCCTCGTGATTGTGGTCCAGGGCAGCGTGGTGTTTATCGCGGTGCACTAAAAGCCCCTGCCGGCACGCTAACCCCCGCTATTAACCAGACCACCGCCACGCACACACCTAAATCAGTTTTACCACAAGCAGGCCAAAGCATACAACCACCCCCTACCGTACCCCTCTACCACACACACACACACACACACACACACACCATATCAAAACAACACCCAGAGACACACACACACACACACACACACACACACACACCTGTCCTGCCAGCTGAAGTCCCCTCCTGTGTGTTTTCCTTTTCCTTTCCTTTTTCCTTCCTTTATAATTTTTCTCCTTTCTCACCTATCCATCCACTCCTCGTCTCATTCTTGTAATCCACCCTACTTCTGTATTTCCCTTTCCTCTCTTACTCCTTTCTCTTAAATGTCTCTCTCTTCTCTCCATCTATCTCTTCTTTTCTCTCCCCTTTCCTCTCTTTATACCTTCATCTCTTCCTAATCTCTCCTCTCTCTTTCTTTTCTTCTTCCTTTCCATGTCTCGCGTTTAACACGTCTCCCTTCCCCTTTTGCTTCCCCATATTTTCGTCCCTATAATCCTTCCTCTGTATGCTTGCTTCCCTGCTCTCCCTGTTTCCTTTCTTTTCCCTTTGCGTTTTCAGATCACTTATATTTTCCTTTCCACTTACCTCTCTCATCCCCTTCTTTTCCTTTTCCAACCTCCTTC
>JAGKTI010038372.1:0-10734 GCA_018397915.1 Birgus latro | reverse complement strand
AGGGGCACTAACCCTTAGCCAACCCACTTGTTGAAACGTAGGGAACGCGTATGGGATGTTTATACAACTACCACCCAGCGCTGTAAATGATCTCTTGGCTTACAGGATACCATTAGGCTTGCCACTTAATGTAAAGCCACCTGAAAAGGGAAGAAGAGTAAAAAAAAGTGACAGGAAAGATGGAAGAAATAGGAAGAGTGGAGGGCACACACCGAAAAAGAATGATAAAGGTGAAGGAAGAAGTAGGCAGCACTACATCAAGTGAGTGGACGATGGTCGCCATCTGTTCAATACTTAATCTGGGCTAGTGTGTTGGTGTCAGGGGACGTGTGCGGAGACATCTGGAAGGGCAGGGGAAAGAGCGCGGCGTGAATCCAAGTTTTGGGTGACGGTCATAATGTACGACTTTACTATCACGTCAAATTCCATGCAAAATCTACCACGGTGTTTGCGAGATTTGTGATGACTGACATACAAACACCAATGCAGAGTTTTCCCGCTCTGTATAGGCGGTGTGGCCATATGAAAAGCTTCCATCATTCCCTTCATATTTCTTTTCCGTGGAAGAGAGTATTTCAGAAATCATTATAATAAGCGTCAGAAAGCAAGCAAAAGAAGAGTAACGATAATTTCATGGCTGACTGTGGAATAACACAATATCATAAGACACAAGTACACAGTGAGGAATAATTTGCCTACTATTCCGCTGCATCCACGTCACACATAAAGTCCGTCACTTTTCACCCCCGATGCATCATATCAAAGAGAGAGTTATTTAAGGGCAGACAAACAAACGAGGTCTCTCTCAGCTTTGGAATTTCAGCCAGCAGAGGAGAGTGAAAAACAAAAGAGGAACATCGGGCGAACTCTTGCCACCGTCTGTACGTCAGTGTATCCGTGTTACATGTGCTCTTATACTTACAGGTTTTGTAGTGAGGCGTGAGAAGACGACGTACCGGCAAGAAAAAAAAACATGCAAAATTATTAAAACATATTCACTTTTAAGGAGCTTCATGAATATTTCTGTCTGGCTCGGCTGATTAACTTCTACCAACGAAACCAAACACGCGTCAATACGAGTGGACTGTACTACCGATACTGAGGCTTGGCCCTTCCCTGTGACCTTCATGTTATTCATAATTATATGGGTTCAAATTTCTGCCCTTTAGAGTGCAAGAGGTTCAAATTGTTGGTTTCTGCCTTCTAATTCTAAAAGAGCGGAAGGAATGTGAAGAGTGCAGAGGAATGAATGAATGAATGAATGTATGTATGTATGTACGAATGAATGAAGGAAGGAAGCAAGCAAGCAAGCAAACAAGAGAAACAAACAAAAAACAACGAAAGAAAGGAAGGAAGGAAAGGAAACATTGGGAAGTTGCGGAGAAAGAACGACGGAGAAAACGAGCAGTACGAGTAAATAGATGAAGGAAGGATGGATGCAGTGAAGAAGGAAAGGGGATGGAGGAGGAACATGAAAGGGAGGTGAAGATAGGAAGGAGGTGAGAAGGAGTGAGACTAGAAAGTGTACAGGGTGGAGCAGTATTGGAGAGGGAAGGGAGGAAAGAAGAAGGGCAGAGAAGAGGCAGGAAAAGGGGAAAGGAGTGGTGATGGTACAGAGGGAAGGACTGGAGAGGACTGGAAGACGAGATGAGTGGAGAGGGATAGAAGAAAGGATGAACACAATGACGAAAAGTGTAAGGAAAATTGGGGGTGAGGTGGGAAAGAAAATGAGGGTAGAGAGGTCAGAAAGTGGAGGGAATGAAAGTGGAGCAGACAAAGGCAGGCGGAGAGTGAGGATGAGAAGGGGTGGGAGGTCGGGAGGAGAAAGGAAGGAGAGATGAAGAGAGAGGAAGAGTGCAGATCAGAGAAGAAAAAAGGAAGGAGGGGAATATGAATGAAGAATGAAGGGAGAGGAAACAGGAAGACATGAGAAAGGAGAGGGGAAGAAAGAAAACGCGGAGTGGGAGTGAAGGAAAGGGGCAAAGAAACAAGAGAGAGGTGAGTGGGGGAACATGAAGGAGGAAAGAGTGGAGAGTGGAAGGAAGGAGTGGGCGAGAGAAGAGAGCGTGTTGTGTGTGTGTGTGTGTGTGTGTGTGTGTGTGTGAGGGGGGGGAGTTAGCCAGTGACGATACATCATCTGTCTGAACTTATGTAGACGGGTTAGATTATTTTCCTTTCATATTCAACCCTCTTTCAACTCTAATCCTCCTGCCCCCTCATCCTCTTCATCATCTCTGCTTCCTCTACTTTTTTCTCATCTTCCTCCTTTTCCCTTCCTCATCCTTCATCATCTTACCCCATCCTGGTTCCGTATCTTTAACTCTGGACAGATAAAAACGTCATAGTTCTCTTTCAAACAAACAACCTCAAGAGGACCATCAGTTACAGGCAGGCTACCATTTATTTTCGTTTGTGCCCCACTGTACCTCCTCGTCTTCTTTCTTCCCTCATCAAAGTTCGTCCCTTCTGTGTTCTAACTACTTCCCCCCTTCCCTTATACTTCTTGTTCCTTCTGTTTCTTCTCTTTTTACTCCTACTCTTCTTTTCTGAACCTAATTCTGCTTTCCCTTTCCTCTCATCATGTTTTCCTTCCCTTACTCTTCCTCTCTATTCTTTTTCTTCCTCCCCTGAATCATTCTCCTTCCTCTGCCTGGCTGTATTCTCCTTTGTTAATTTATTCTTGTATTTTCTCTTTCGCCTGTTCACCTCTCTTTCTTCCCATACGTTATATATTTCTTCTCTCGCGTTCCTTGTTTCTCCTGCTGTAATTACCTCTACCAAGGAGGTTATGTTTTCACCCCTGTCCGTTTGTTTGTTGGTTGGTTGGTTTGTGAGCAAGATTTCCACGATGCTTGGTAGAAGAATGGGCCTTGGCCCAGAATAGACTCCATTAAATTTTGGTGCGGATCCGGAAAAGGTGCGGATCTAGGATTTTTTTAATTTTTTACTTTCTTTAACACTGCGACGTAGGGCGTTTTTTGACATTTTCGTAAATTTTTTCCAGTGAATATTGCATGGATATTGATGGAAAAAAATCAGGCATATTTAGGATGTTGGCATCTACGAATGTGTACACTTTGGCGCGGATCCATATAAAATTCCGGATCTAGCGGATTTAAATATGTTTTTATAGGGGGTTAGCATGTTGAGCCTTGGCGGAAGAATGCTCTCTACTGAGTGCTATTCTAGTTCCTTCAGGTTTTATCCTTATTCTACTTACTCTTTCCTTTACCATTACATTTCTTTTCCACTCTCCCTCCTTTCTTTATCTTCCTCTTTTTCTCACCTCTTTCTTTCCCTCCTTTTTTCTTTATTCTTCCTTGTCTCTCCGACTTCTTCATATTCTCTACACTTGTCATCCTGCCTCTTCTTTCTTCTCTAATTGATTTCCTCCTACCCTTTTATTATTCTCTGCGTCCTTCACTCCTTCCTTTATCCCCATTCTTCCACGCTTCTCCTGTTTCCCCTCTTCCTCCTCCTCTCTTCCCTCTTAGCCTCTCCTCCACCTCCTCCTTTCTCTTCCATTATTTCGTACCTCCTTCCCTCCTCCCTCTCCTTGATTCTATAAAAAGGTAACGCCAGAACTGGTGAACGTGAGCGTCTGGCAATTCCGGTCTTCATACCATAAATAAATTTGTTGCCCATGCCAGGCGTGCGTCATATGGTTAGGGCGTAAAATAGTATTGGAATGTGACTGGAGGATAAACGCCACCAGACCCGCCACCAGATCCCCTCCCCCCTTTTCGTGTAACATACTTAAATTTTCAAAAATAAGGTTGCCGTTCCTTCCATTACAAGGACTGACTAATTAGGGAATAAAATTCTCCTCATGAACCTAAAATATACTGTCACTAAGTACCCTACGTTTTCTTTGCTTAATACACATAAGAAGACAAATAAATGCCCCTATGATTACCACACACTTCTTTTTCCACTTTTCCCTTGCACAAGGGAATAATTAAACCTGATTTCCAATCCTCTGGGACTCTACCTTCCTCCCAGGCCAATCTTCACATCTTCCATATCCATGTTACTACTATCTCTCCCCCATGCTTCATCATTGCACCACACACTCCATCAATTCCTGGAGCTTTCCCCATTTTGACTTTCTTTATTGCTTCCTCTACTTCCCCTTAATGATCTCTTCCTCCCTTCTCACCCCCTCCCCCCTTCTTCCAGCCATTCCCCAGGCACTTATACTCGCATTACTTTCATCCTCTGTGTTTAACAGTTCCTTAAAGTGTTTTCTTCATCTGCTTACTTTTTCTCCCTTCCCCACTATCAATCTACCATTTTTATCTTTCACACCCCTACTAATTTATCACCCTGTTTAACTCTCTTTACTTTGTACCACAACATTTTCTTACATTCCCTCCACTTTACACTCAAATTTCTTCCAAATTTCTCATCCACTTTCTTTCATACTCTCTTTCACTAATCTTTTCACCTCTCTTCCTCTCTATGTATAACTCTTCCGTATCTCGTCTTCCTCCATGCCTATGTTTCCCATCCAATCACAATATGCTTTCCTCTTTTGCACCACTGTCTGCCTCACCTCCTCATTCCACTACGTTGTTCTTTACACTCCTTTTCGTCTTCTCTTCACCCCACACACCACCTCAAATGCTGCACAGATTTCTTCTGTCAATATCTTGCACACAACTTCCACCTCCCCCATCTGCTCCAAATCATATTTACTCAATCGCTCCTTCCTTTCTCTTACATTCTGCCTTTTTCCATCATCTTGAAACCTTTCTACCTTCCTTGTATGGACTATTTCCTCCTGTCTTTTCCTCCTTCTATTCTTCCTTTGCACTTGGCCTCGACTTTCACAACGACCATTACATACCTTCTTATTCTGTCATCCACACACACATAATCAGTCATTGCCTTCCGTTAATTCAGTTCACTACCCACCCTTTTCATCGCTCGCCCCATTTACCTTTGTATCATTTTGTGCCTAAAGAGTGCATTGGCTATCACCAACCCCCTCCCCGAATAAATGTCTACCAGAGCACTGCCATTCTCATCCACTTCTGCAGGCACACCCCACTCACCAGCTACTCCATCCACCTTCACATTCCCTGCTTTTCCATTCATATCTCTAATCAAAGACACTCATTCCTCTTAAACTTTCCATTCATGCTTCCACATTTGCCCAGAATTCTTCTTTTATTCTGCTTGCACGATCTTTCATTGGCACAGAAACACACAGAGTCGCCCACGTTTGTATTCCCACCTTCTGTCTTACTCACATAATCCTTGAACCAACTGACCCACACCCTTTTATATTCGCCTTCCATCTCTTGCACACAACAATACATACACCCTCTTTTGCACTCTCATTCTCACCTACTCAGCACATATAGCCCATTCATATTCCCACTCTCTCACACTCTCACCTAACCATTTAGTCTCAGTTAATCCACACATGTTCACTTTTGCACCCTCGAGCACCTGGACAATCTCTCTCTCATTCACCTCATCATTCGCACCCCTTACATACCATGTTGCAATCCGTACCATGTCCTTTGCTTGGTCCTTGGTTGTCATCTGTTGGTCCATCCTGATCCGAGGCTTCTTGTATGTTTTCCGAGGAGGGGCATTAACCCTCCGCCAACACCTTCTTGACACGTAGGGAACACATGTAGGTTGGTTATACGGTTACCTCCCAGTGTATTAAATAATTTCCTAGTTTACAGGAAATCATTTGGCTTGTCACTCATTGTAGAGCTATCCGAAACAGAGTACCACTACACTGAGTGAGTGGATGATGGGCGCCCCCATCGACCAGACTGAAGTGTACTGCTGTTAAAATACACATAAGCAACCAGTATCTCATCTTTTTATCATGGTGTATTAACATATATGCAATCAAGCAATATGTCGTCTATTTTCCAAGATCAGCTGTTTACTAAAACAAGCAATATCCCTTGTATTAACTAGGGTGCAGTTATATAATTGTGCGATATTTCTACTCTATATATCAGAGCGAAGTATGTCATGTTGCCCAATTTTCTAAATTAAGACGATTAAACTCTCATAAAAAGCTGATAGCCTGGGCTTCATTTGCAAAATTGCCTCAGTGACTCCGGCAATTGAGTCCAAGCACAGCTAATTTAAGTCAGTGGTGCAGATACTAAACACTTTAACACACGCTCTTCACCTGATATTATTCCGTCAGCCAGGCTCTTAGATAAAGTTTATATTTCCCCTGGCCTTGTTATCCATACTCCTCACTTATTATCTCCGGGCTGGTCAGACTCCTGGATAAAGTCTGTATCTCCCCTCGCGTAATGCACGCTCCTCTGTTCATATGTTTGGTCCGGTCTGATCTTGGATAAGGTTTGTATCCCTCCCTGGCCTTGTAATGCACGCTCCTCTCTTAATATCTTTAGGCTGGTCAGACTCGTGGATGAAGTGTTCCCCGTTGACCCTTTTTCACACACCAGTGCAACAACTTTGAATCTGAATTTATACAGTATCAACAGTTGTGGGTCGTATTCTGGTGGAAGACTGGGAGTTATTAAAATAACTACCATAATGACCCTGGTGTTGTCGACTGGAATTAACCTATTCCTCATTTTTCTTGTTGTGCTCTTTTGTATCATACTGAGTAATACAAATTTGCAAATAATTTAGGCACTTACTTGGAAGACGCTGTAGACACAATGTTTATGAACTGTGCAATGATCTTAAGGCAGTCGATTAATTTTTATAAAGTCGCAAGCGTTCCTTTAATATGACATGCAATTTCCTCGATGTTACAGTCAGGTCCTTGATTGTACTAACGGATAAACGTGGACGAGAGGGGAAAAATTTGTCTAAGATTCTCACTGTCCCGGCAATACATACTTGGGGGGATGATGAAGCGGATAGTACAGCGGACTGGTGACTGTGTGGAAGCGGATTCGATGCTGGTTGTTCCGAGTAACAGTTCTTGATCTGAACTAATTTGACATCACTACATTTATTGTTCTTCCTAACGTCTCCATCGACACTTCATAAAAAACTACAACTAATATCGTAACGCCAGATCTGACTATAATACCCCAGCGAATTACAGCAAAAATGGTGTGTGTGTGTGTGTGTCTGATTATAAATACGCTAGATGACACCCCAGGGCTCTAGAGGATCAGACATCTATCGCTGTGTCGCAGGTGGACTATCTGAACATCAAGAACGGGACTCCCTGTCAATGCTCCAAGTCGGATTTAAAAAAGGAAAAATAGTTGGTGGCTGGCCAAATGGAGGCGAGATGGATCCGAGTCTGGTTGTAGGAAACAGTTTAGATATTTGAATTACGCCGAAACAGTCATAAATTGTCGTCCACAAGCACCTGCGATATGGCATAAAAACACCACTGCTAATGCCATCACACCAGTCCTGCATGAGACAATCCTAACACAGTAGACGATTCCGGTGCTGTTCCTCCACCACTTCCCCCCCCCCCCTCCCCTGACTTCCTCATGGCTGACATTAAAATTTCTTCAATTGATGTATTTTCTGCCATCACTGGCCTCGACACTAACAAGGTATATGGGCCTGCTGGGGTCCATCCCGTTGTCCTCAAGAACTGTGCTTCTGTGCTTACACCCTGCCTAGGTAAATTCTTTCGTCTTTGCCTGTCAACTTGTACCTTTCCTTCTTGCTGGAAGTTTGCTCTCATTCAGCCAGTCCCAAAGAAGGGTGACCATTCCCAACCCTCTAACTATCGTCCAATTGCTTTAATATCCTGCATTTCAAAAGTTTCGAGTCTGTTCTTTTAAAAAAATTCTTAAAGCATTTTTCCTATCAGAACATTCTTTCTGATCGTCAGTATGGGTCTCACCAGGGACGCTGCACTGGCGATCTTCTCACCTACCTCTCAGATTTTTGGTCATCCTCCTCTCGGGATTTGGACGAAAGCTTTGCCATGGCACTTGACATCTCAAAGACTTTCGATCGTGTCTGGCATAAATCTTTAATTTTCAAACTGCCCTCTTACGGTTTTCATTCTTCTACATGTGCCTTCATCTAGAGCTTCCTTTCTGGTCGTTCTGTAGCTGCTGTTGGAGACAGCCACTGTTCTTCTCCATTCCACTAATCATCTTGCAAGAAATATCTGATCTAAGCAGTCTCTTCCCTTCCTAAAGCCACAATGTTCTTTTCCAACTACATCGTCGATTAGGTCCCTAACTTTCTCGATAAACATCCTACCACATATTTTTGCTTATCACACTAAAGGCAAATAACCCTGTAAATGACACACACTCGTTTTTTCAATTTTCTCTTGAACAAAGAAAAAATTGCTCTTGACTTCCAGTCCTCTGGGACCCTACCTTCCGTCCATAGAACAACAATCTGCCACACAATCCATCAGTTCCATTGCAAACTTTAACTTTCTCCATTGTTTCAAGTACTTCCATCCTCCTGATCTCTTCCTCTTAACCCACCTCCCGTCTTTTCCCAGCCATGTCCAACTACTTGCACTTGCATTACATCCATTCTTAAGATTCAAGAAGTCTTTAAAGATTTCTCTCCATTTAATCACTTTTTCTCCCTTCCCCACCAACATTCTGCCTTATGTATGTTTTAATCCCCTACTGCTTCCCTTATCACATTGTCTGATTTCCAAGCCTCCTACCAAATCAGTTACTTCCATTCCCTCCAGTTCACAGTAGGATTTCTTCCAGACTCCTCATCCATCTCTTTTTTACTCATTATTCCAAGTTGCCCACCTTAGCATGCCCCTTGCTGGGTCTTGGTTGTCTAGGTCCGAGGCTTCATTTTTATTTTTTGTAGGCCTATTTTTAGTTTGCTTTTCTGGTGGGCGAGGACCTATCCCCCCCCCCCGCCGCCGCCAACCACCCAACATAGTAAATGATTTCCTGGCTTATAAAAAATAATTTCATTTGTCACTCAGTGCAGAGTCACCTAATGATTACCCTATATTGAGTGGGTGGATGATGGGCGACCCCAACCACCACCAACCCCAACCACCACCGTGCCTGTACATATTAAAAGAGTGGAGGTCATAGGCAGTACGAAACACATACTAAGGAAATTAGTAGAACCCCTAAGTTGATCAACTGTTCACATGAGACTAAGCACTGGTTGACTTTTACATGAGACAGCTGGACAGAGAAAGGGTGAGATGGTGTAGCTAGACGGGTGGGTGCTGCCTGCTCGCCTTCTGGGAAAAGAATATGTGCAGAGAATTGAGAAGAACAGTGACATGAATAGAGGTGATAAATGAGATAAGAGAGTCTGAAGAGTCAGTGAAAGAGGAGAGTTAATGGGACGAAAAGCCTTTGACTCCTCCCTGTTTAGAATTAGTGTATGTGAGAAGCCCCCCCTCTCCCCTTGCCCCTACATACGTGAGCTGCACTCCAAACAGACGCGAATAAGGCCACTGTACAAAGTCGGCATAAATCTGTAGCAGTTAATCACTTTCTAAATCCATCCTGTCTTCAGTTTCTTCCAATTATATTTTAGTCTGTAGATGTTTGGTAGTTGTATGGGTAGTGATAAAATAATTCTCAGTATCTAATGCTATTCACAGTTTAATTCCATAAGTAAGGTAACGCACTTTTTATATATTTCTTGCTAACTCCAAACGTTTCCATTGAACTAATGGGAAACTTTGAACTGGAGCGATTTGATATATTTTTTTGTTAACTCCATTTCTGTTACAAATCTTTCTTAAGCAACATAAAACAGTCTTATAGTAGTCTGATTAAGATGAAGGACACGCCACCGTGTTAAAGAGTTTAATCTCATGACGAAGAGTGAATTAAGTCCGGCTGCAAACATGAATATTGCTTTATTTTTAATCCAACAATCATGAAACTTGTCCAGTGTTCCGAAAAGATTGTTGGGCACCGAAAACTGTACTGTAGGTTTTCTTAAGTAACTGTTCACAGTCTGATTATTCATCGTATTGAAGTGTATCGATATTTATGTCAGCAGCTGTACCTGAACGTTCCGGAAGGCAACCCTGTACCTGCCAATTAGCAACACTGCACTTCATTTCAGCTTACATTGGATGAATTTAACCAGCTGAATCCGTTAAGTTATTCTGATGCTATAATCCTGCTGTCTCCAGACGATTTCATTCGTCTTAGGAGAGAAGTTTTGGAATGAATAGGTCAGAGAAAGCTAAATCAAGCCTCCCTCTCTGAAAATACCTATTCTAAGTAAAATTGCCTGGCGGTAGTAAGAATAAAGCGACAAAATGCATTAATGAACTGAAGAGGTTAATGTATTCAAGCAAAACCTAGGAAGCCAGAAACTATCATGATAAACGTTTTTGGATCAACACAGAGAACTTCGTATTTTATCACACCTAAAGACTGACTGACTACCACATTCACCAGACTGAAAATTGCCTAAAAACTCACTGTGAGAAAGTATTTTACATTTTAATGGTGTTATTTCCTAATGATAATAGACACTTTTCATGGGAAACCTCTCGTACTTGAAGGGGTTAAATATATCCATCGGTGCATCATTACGAGTTATTCCATCTGTCTCTTCAGTCAGGTGAGGTGTTGTTTGCACATAAGAGGTGAATTAAAACTAAATCTAACTACGCAATTTGAGAAAGTGAATAAAGTCGTTTCGAAATCCAGTAATATTAAATCATAAAAACGAAGTTACCTAATGTAGGGCTTAACACGCGAAAAGCCTTGTTATGTTATCAAAAAACGTCATCGTAGTGAAGGGAGCATAAAATTTACCTTAATATCTTTC
>JAGKTI010038371.1:0-10734 GCA_018397915.1 Birgus latro | reverse complement strand
AGAAGAACTACTATAGTCTGTTTTCACCCGACAGAACTGGGCCACTCACACAGCTTGAACTATATGTCGTGGTGGCATCAAATTCGATCTAAGTTATAAGAAAGAATATCGTTGATGATTAAACTGAATCTCCAGTTTGGGCACACTTGGCCATCAACTGAGAATCAAGTGTCTGTGGATGGATGTTTGTCGGGTCAGGGTAAACTCAAACTGCCAAACTGACGAGAATAGGGCCAAAAATAAGACTGCCAATAGCTTACACACCAGCATCCCGTTGAAGTAATGCCTAGGCTTGATTCTGTCCTCGCTTCCCCCTTTCGTCCTCGCGTTCTTGCACCCTCGTCCGTCCTCTCTCGTCGTTGCCGGTCCTCACCCTCTAGTACATCTTTAATCGCTCTCAGCACATCAGGTTCAGGGAAGCTGGGTGGTCCATGCTGCATCTCCGCTCCTCTGTGCCCCCCTGTCATAAATGAGAATCACAGTTATAAAAATCTAATCTGGTTTTAGTGAGATCTTATAACTATCAAAGCTGCATTTGTTGAACGCACCATACCTGTTACGTATATTAGGTGTTTAGGTCTTTACTTTTCAAATAATCAGTCATTATTGAAAATCTTTTGGTATGTGTTACATTGGCTAATTTCAGTTATCTTTCAGGAATAACCAGTTACCAGTCTTGTCGCCGAAGTAGCTGTTGCTGCTGACGACGACGACGACGGCGACGATGCTGCTGGTGCTGCGGATGCTGTCGCTCCTTCGGTGTCACGTATCGTCTCTCCGACAACCTGCCGTGTCTCAGCATAGACAACCACAGACATGACCGGCCGGTCAACCATACAACCAACACCAAGTAAGCTAATCAGACGACCTAGGACTACCGTACTCTTAACTTAGCCTAGAAAGCCGATCTAGATGACCATAACTGCTATCTAACCCACCTAAGCTTGCCCCATGACCCTCCCTGCTCCTGGCTACCCCCCACCCCATCCCAGCCTGCCCTGCACCCTACCATCACTACACACCAGTGAGCCAACCTGTGGGTAAAAGATTAGGCCATATAAGTACAAAAGATTAGGACATATGATTATAGAGGATAAAATTAGTGCATATAGAGGTTTAATTAGTATATCAGCGAATTATAGAAGGTACTAACATACTGTATAGCAGTTTACTGCATATGATTATAATTATAAATTGGTGCATATAGTAAAGAAGAAAATGCATATAAAGGCGTAAAATTAGTGTATAATTATAGAAATATTACTGCAAACAGTGCAAAATTATATGCAGAGATTATCGAATATAATTATAAAGTATCCATGTATATACCTGTTGCTGAAGCTGCTGGTGTTGACCCTTCAGTACGATGGCGCCTGTATAATTGTATTCTGGCTGCCTTTGACGGATTAATTCAAATCAAGAATGGTGTCCAACAGAAGGGATTAAAAGCAGCCTCGATCCATCCATTTTGGTGCTGCAGAGGGACACCATGTGGTAGAACTCATACAAAAGGACGATGGGCTGCAGGACAGGGGTAACTTCAGCAATCAGTCCAGTGGATTCATACATGCATCTCACGTAGTGAAGGTGTTAATTCTTGCCCGCTATTCACTCCTCGCTGCTGCTGAACATTGTGCCAACGAGCGAAGTAGAGCCTGGAAAAGAAATGCAGTTTAGCTAATTTATGGAGACTAACATTGAGGCGAAATACTAATAACTTCATTTATGTTACAGACTTATTTAGCCATAGCAGTTTTTTATTTCTGCCCCTGTGGTTAGTGAAATAGGAAGTAAAAGAACGAAAATGTGGACCAGAGTGTGGGAAATAATCATAAGTACGACCTCGAAATCAGTTCTAACCTCTTCATTTCTATGACAAACTTTTTCGTTTGGTTTGTGGTGCCGTCAGACGATTTTATTCAACAGCAGTGAAGGGGTTAAGGCTACATGAAACCCCTTTAGATCAAATTCTCCAAGTTGATTTAAACATTTGGAAATAGCGGGGATAAAAGGCAAAATACACTATCTTAAAGGGGTAACTTGCAGTACTGGGAGTATATCAGGGACAGAAATTGATCCTTTAATAAAGCCTTCCAGTCCGATATTAGGCAACCACCAGACGATTATATTCAGTTTAAGGGATATCTCAGTTATAGGGTTAATGAAGGCTGTGTCCAACCCCTCCAGTTCGAAAAATGTCAATCCATAGTTCCAAAAAATGTCTAATTCTAACTCTTAAAATTAAGGTTAAACTGTCTTCAGACGCGAGGAATACAGTAGGATAATTCGTCATCGGGTTAACGGGAGGATTTATTCACGATCAGGCATCAACATACGTTGCTTATTTCCAGTCTTACTGTATGTGGTAGAGTAGAAAAATTCTTATTCCAAAATTATGTATATTAAAAAGGAATAAGATAGACAGCAGGCGGTAATGAGGACACGGGTATTGGTGTTGGCAGTATTGAAATTTCACTAAGTTGAAAGGACAATCTGCCGGCTTCCTTCACCTCACCGGCAGACATATTGAAAAGACCGATAAAATTCCTAAGAATATCTGGCTATTTCATTAAAAAAATAAAATAAAATATATTCGAGCTTCGTTTTCTCCGAAAGCCACCAAAAACTCGGAAAATAAGTCATGCCTAAAATAAAAGACTTTTAAATTTCCAAAACAGACCTGAAATGGAGGGAAAAAATCGCCAGTCATCAGCTGGGCAGGTGGAGCCGGGAGGTCCGTCTTGGAGGGCGTCTGGGGTACAAATGAGAGCAAGTGGTCGCCGCCACAACGTCATCAGCTTGGTTAGTTCACCGCATCGCCACAAGGACTACCCTCGCCTCCCTAGCCGGACCTGCGCTTGTTTTCCACCATTTTAAGGTCTGTTTATGCTATTATTACTACTTCTAATGCTTTATTCCTATATTTTTCTCCTTAGGATTAATACAGCTGACTTAAATCTCGTGCAAATCATACCCTAGGTTAAATAATGGGGTCATTACATTGCTTTGAAACCACTGTTACGAGTCGAACTCCATCTTGTACATTTTTCCATACGTATGTTATTTTCCAAGCTCATGATACTGCTTTCTGTATTATTTACTGTCGCATATATCCTTCCAAATTATTGATAGAATTAAGAAGACTGTATAACTAATAAGCTTCGTTCCACATTATTCTTCGAAGCCTCATATTTGGATCGTTATCTCAGTACTGTTGTACTCTCATGATCTCCATTAGTAACTCTGTATAAAACTAGGCCATAGGAGAGCATTTGAACATATCTCGAAACCATACTTCTAGAGCATTCTTCTAGAGCATTCTTCTAGAGCATTCTTCTAGAGCATTCTTCTAGAGCATATTTTCCTGTAGTCATAAGGTGTGATTTCAATATAGATTATTGTGAAGCATTCTTAGGATAGTTATGTCCTAGATATTATTGATAAGAACCTTGTTTTGAGCCTTCTATCCTTTATTCTAACTAACTCAGATGATTTTATAGAGCTTAGACAGAGCCCTAGGAGACTGATAATGTTAATACTGGTACCATTAACTCTCTTATGATCGGGACAACTCTTATTCTAGTCAACATCAGAGTATTTTATTCAGCAGAGTGGGTGGAAGTGGTCTAACAGTGAGGGTGTTGGTGAGTGCTTGGTGAGTGTGTCGGGGGTTAGATTTGTGTGTGTGTGTGTGTGTGTGTGTGTGTGTGTGTGTGAGAGAGAGAGAGAGAGAGAGAGAGAGAGAGTGTGTGTATCAAGTCATGGTAAAGGTGTCTTATGCTTATGTATATTGATGGAATTTCACATGATCTCTGTCACCAACAGCACCAGCGCAACATCACCACTCTCATCGCCCAGGGAGGAATGCGTTCTAGGAACACAGCCAGTGGGGGAGAAGTAGCCTGTTTGGAGGGCCTTGTTCTCGTCACGCATATCCTCTCACTCAACGGATGGAGGTATAGTGTAAAGTAGTTTTTGTGCATGTGTGTGTGTGTGTGTGTGTGTGTGTGTGTGTGTGTGTGTGGTGCATTTAATGTGTTCTGTGAGGATGTTCGAGTGTGCGTATGGGTGTGCTTGCGTGTGTGTGTCTGTCTGTACATCCGTGTCTATATGTCCGTGTGTGTGTGTGTGTGGAGAGAGAGAGAGAGAGAGAGAGAGAGAGAGAGAGAGAGATTTTTGGGGGGTGCGTGCCTGTGGTTAAGGCATTGTGTACTTGTATACAGTATGTATTTTTGTGGTATAGTGTAGGCCTGTTATGATGAAGGTAGTGTAAAATTGTGTTTGTGTGTGTGTATGAGAGGCAGGCAGAGATAGAAATGGAAATAGACAGTGACAGAGACAGGTGGAGGCAGATAGACACAGCCAGTGAATTTGGCAGAGTAGAGCTGCGTACCAACCCTCACGCTACCGAGGCCTGGCCACAACTAAGTCTCTCTCCCTGCCCGCTCCGTCTCCACTCTGACCCAAGCACGGAGGATTTTCCAGCCTATTCATCTTAATATACTTGTAATTCCACCCGTTTTTCTACTATAAGGTACTGTATTAGAGATATATTAATGTTTTTCAGTGGATTTTAATGATTTGGTAAAGCTATTGAGTTTTATATGCTGTACGATCAAGTACATAAATGTTTGGTTTGCCGGACGTAAGAGGAAATTTTTACAGTAGGTTGGATCAATAATAGACGTATTTCCATTGTTAATATTTATTTAATAGGGAGTTTTTGTCACAGCACAGAACACCGTATCATTACATATGTAATTCATGCACCACAACACGCCACACCAGGCGGTGCAGCTGCCAGGTCACATAACCAGCCCTAAACACGCCCTATCTCCCTACAGGAGGACGATGGACTTCAGGAAAGGGAAACTTTACCCTGCAGTACACTGGGATCACGTACAGACCAACCTACGACCACAAGAACGACAGGAGCAAGAGCAACAAGGGCATGATTAAAACGAAGAATACGACCATGTAATTGATTTTATTGCAATCTAATAAATGGAATACACCACAGAGTACCATTCATTGCACCCCCAGGAGCGTAGGGACCCGAGGATAGGCGTTTAAAGTTGATAAGAATAGCATAGTCTCCCCTTTATTAATCATAGAAAACTTGTAGTTCTGTCACCCCTGATACGTCATCCTTTGACAGGTGACACCCGAAGCAGTGCCGACCATACAGGTGTGTGTGTGCGTGTGTGTGTGGCGATGACGTGGTGGTTCTGAGGTTATGAGTGTGAAGCAGCTGGCCTGGCAGCTTAGTTCCTTGTCTGACATTGACCAGATTACTTGGCCTGTCACTCTGGGCTGGCTCCTCCCTACCGATGTAAGTTGGGTTTCTGAGATACTAGGCAGTGACCTAGGAATTGGGGGAGGGGGGATTTTTTTCACCCCCTGAGTCCCATCAGTTTCGTTCTTTGTATCTCACAAGACCAGTGTTACTCTTTCCTTTGGTAAAGCCATTTTTTTTATCATTATTTTCGATAAATCTAAAAATTTTATCCAGGTATTGGTTAATTCTTTGAAATTTTTACCTTGCTTTTTCGTTTAATCAATTCATTTTGAAATTTTTCGTTAAATCCAGAAATTCAGGTATTCAAAGACATCATTTTTTCGTACATGGAGATCAATAATATACTCTGAACTCATAACATAAAGTTTATTAGTTACAATTATTCGTACATCTGAAGGTAATGGCATAATAATCACCTGTGAAATAATATGGTTCACGTTTTCGCAAAGGGTACTGACTGACTCTATCCTATACATAATAACTAAGACCCATATAGACTTCTGAGACTTGTATTAAGGCTAGTATTTTTTACCTTTTTCCTGATATAAAATACATTAATATAGCTTAATAAAACACTCCAATGTTTGCCTATGTCTAAAGAATCTTGGGTCCCTAAAAGATTAACATATTCACTAGGTTTAGTGTGGATATAAGGTACATACAGTATTCTTTTTGCCTGAGACTCGCTAGCACCTCTTTCTTGGCTGTTTGGCATATTACACATTTAGACAAGATACAGTAATAATATATGTAGAAATACTCTTGAGAAAAAGGTGCTAGAAAAATTAGTGCCAAGATGTTTTTGCTACATAAGGTTAAATAACTAAAGCTAACACTGTCTATCAATCAATCTGTCTATTGCTAGGCGCCTCAATCTCCTAAGGGGTGGGCACAAACAAATCACCTCCATGTCATTCGGTCCCACACCATTTCACTGCCCTGTTCCCAGCTCACACACCCCTCTCTCTCATTCCTCTCCACTCCATCCCTCCATCTAATCCTCGGCCTCCCCCTCCCTCTCCCCCCCTCCACATCACTCACATACTCTCCTCGCCAGTCTCTCACTCTCCATCCCCTCCACATGGCCAAACCACCTTAATGTGTTCTTCCTAACGCTTCCTATCACATCCTCATCCACACCACAACGCTCCCTCTCTTCCTCATTTGTCAGTCTGTCTCTCTATGTGACTCCACATGCTCCTCTCAAATATCTCATTTCCACTGCTTTCACTCTTGACTTCTGTCCCTCCAACAGGGTCCAAGCTATGTTAGAGCTGGTATCACAGTACTGTCATGTAACAACTTTTCCACTTCCATGCTCACTGCCCTGTTTCTTATCACTGCTTTCAAGGAACCAGCAACCTTTCTTCCCTGCTGCACCCTTTCAAGCACTTCACCCTCTAAACTTCCATCCTTACTCATCACACTATCCAAGTACTTAAATGAACTCACATTCTCCAAATCCTCCCCATCCAGTCTCAGTGACTTCACTTCTCTCGAAGACCATCACTTTACTCTTCCCTACATTCACCTTTAGGTTCCGTTTCTTACACACTCTCCCAGATTCATCTACCAAGCCTTGCAGCTCCACTTCGTCTTCACTTAACAACACAGTATCATCTGCAAACAAAAGTACAGAGAGTTTCCAAACACTGCCTTCCCTCACTAGGGCCGCTCCAACATCCACTGCCCTACCTTGTATCTCTTTTATAACCCCATCTATAAACAGACTGAACAACCACGGAGACATGACACATCCTTGTTTCAATCTAACCTTCAAATTGGAAAATTCACTCAGTTCACCATCCACACGCACTGCAGCCTTAGCACCCTCACACATACTCTTCACGGCCTTCACCAACTTCCCATCTACTCCATATATTCTTAATACTTTCCACAGTCCTTGTCTATCCACCCTGTCATATGCTTTCTCCAAATCCATGAAGGCTGCATACAACTTCTTTCCCTTCTCTAGAAACTTTTCCACTAACAATCTAAGAATGAATCTCTAATCTACACAACCTCTTCCCCTCCAAAAACCTCCCTGTTCTTCTCCAACTAATTTCTCTGTTATTTCCCTAACTCTGTCATTAAATATCCTACCATATTCTTTTCCTATTACACTAAGAAGGCAAATGCCCCTATGATTACCACGCACTTCATTTTCCCCTATTCCTTCGTACAGGGGAATAATTATACCTGATTTCCAATCCTGCGGGACTCTACCTTCCTTCCAGGCCAATCTGCTCACCTTCCACATTCGTTCTATTGCTATCTCTCCCCCATGCTTCAGCATTTCACCACACACTCCATCAATTCTTGGGGCTTTCCCCATTTTAACTTTCTTCATTGCTTCCACAACTTCCATCCTACTAATTTCTTCCTCTCTTCCCACATCCCCCCTCCTCCCAGCCATTCCCCAACTACTTGTACTTGCATTACTTTCATTCTCTATGTTCAGCAATTCATTAAAGTGTTCTCTCCATCTGTTCACTTTTTCTCCCCTCTCTACTAGTAATCTACTATTTTTATCTTTCACTCCCTAACTTCTTTGGCACCCTGTCTAACTCTCTCTACCTCTTTCCAGAACATTTTCTTACATTCCCTCCACTTTGCACTCAAATCCCTTCCAAATTCGTCATCCACTCTCTTCTTACTCTCTCTTACAAATTTTTTCACCTCTCTCCTCCTCTCTACATACAACTCTCTCTTCAGTCTCTCAACTTCTTCGACGTCCATGTTCCTCATCGACTCACTATATGCTTTCTTCTTTTGTGCCACAGCCTCTCTCACCTCTTCAGTCCACAATGCTGTTCTCTGAAACCCCTTTCGTCTTCTCTTCACCCCACGCACCACCTCACATGCTGCACAGATTTCTTCTGCGAATACCTTGCACACACCTTCCACGTACCTCTTCTGCTCCAACCTATATTTACCCAATCGCTACTCCACTTCCATTTTATATTCTGCCTTTTCTCCATCCTCTTGTAACTTTTCTTTCATCGTTGTAAGAACTACTTCTTCCTGTCCTTCAATTTTTCTCTTTCTCCATTTTGTTTGGACTTTAATTCTGGCCACCACCAAGTGATTGTCCGAAAGTCCAAGTGCCAAGATGTTTTTGCAACATAAGATTAGATAACTAAAGCTAACACTAATTTGAACTAATTCACATCTGGTCCACAGGTCGTGCTGGAGTCTGCTGCCTTGACGCTGCTTTCTTGCCAGACTGGTCATATCCTGCTGAAGTTTGGTCTCCCTTGCCGTGAGAAGCTTGTTGGTGGCAGGGTGTGGTGTCTTCCCCTGCCGTGAGATGACTTGCTGTTGCTGGTGATCTGCCCTGACCTGCCGAGAGAAGCCTGGTGTTAGACGGTAACTGCCATGTACAAATATAGTATTATGAAAGAGGTGACAGAAATAATAATGATAATTGAAGACAGTTTAGCTTCACTGTGGACAAAAATTAGGTAAATAAGGCTGTCAGTTTGAACTAATCCTCGTGTACTGCTTCACAGGGTGTTTGCGTCTGCTGCTTTTACCCTGCTGCCTTGCACGACTGGTTGTGCTCTGCTGAAGTTTAGTCTCATCCCCTGCCGTGAGAAGTCTGTTGGTGGTGTGATCTCCCCTGATGCGAGACGACTGATGGTTCTGTGGTGTATCCCTGCTGTCAGGAGACTGGCAGTGGTGGTGTGATCTCTCCTGCCATAAGACTCGTGGTGAGGTGAGGTGATGGCCTCCCCTACAGAGAAAATGCTCCTGGTGATAGTGTCATCCCTGCTGTGAGAAGACTTGGTGATGATCTCTCCTGCCCTGAGAAGACTGATGGTAACAGATTGATGTCCACTGCCTTGAGACTGATAGTGATGGTGTGGTGATGGCCTCCCCTACCGTGAAAAGCTGTATCTTATACTGAAGTATTAATAATAAAGATTGAAGTAGTCTCTCTTGTTTCCTTATCTTTTGAACTTAACGTAGTTCTAAAACTGAATATTTTCCTATACTGAGCTTGACTTTAACATTTAGAACATGTTTGGTTTTCAGAGAAACTTTGACTCTTACATAACCTATATGCAACAATGAAAAACAATGGAGTAAAAAAAAAAATAGAGAATTAACTAAGGAAAGTCAGATTAAAAATTTGAAGCTATAAGATTTTTTCGGATATAAAAAAATAAAGAAAATGCAAAAAAATATGACAAGTGAGCAATTTGAAAGCAAAAAATGGTCCAAAAGTACAACTTTTTGGCACATGCCTGGCCAGGTGGATGCGATCAGTTCTCTATAAGGGCACCTGTAATGGGTGGACGTCAGGAGATGAGGGGAGGGGGATACGGCTTGTAATACTGGGATATAAGCGAGCTGTTATACTGCCCTGAAAGTGAAGTAAATGTGTAGGCATTTCTTCAACGTCTGAATGTGGGATGGTGGTCGTGGTTTGCTGGAAGTGGGATGGTTGAGGTGGGATGCTGGTGGTGGGATGCTTGTGGTGTGATGCTGGAGGTGGGATGCTGGTGGTGGGATGCCCGTGGTGGGATGCTGGAGGTGGGATGCTGGTGGTGGGATGCTTGTGGTGGGATGCTGGAGGTGGGATGCTGGGAGTGGGATGCTGGGAGTGGGTTGCTGGTGGTGGGATGCTGGTGGTGGGATGCTGGTGGTGGGATGCTGGTGCTGGTGGTGGGATGCTGGTGGTGGGTTGCTGGTGGTGGGATGCTGGTGCTGGTGGTGGGATGCTGGTGCTGGTGGTGGGATGCTGGTGGTGGGATGCTGGTGGTGGGATGCTGGTGGTGGGATGCTGGTGGTGGGATGCTGGAGGGACTGATAATGTTTGTGACTCTTTTATATGCCTAGTTACCTCCGCTAGTGAAGCTGAAGGAAGTTATGTATTCATCCGCGTTTGAGTCTGTCTGTCTATCAGTCTGTCTGTCTGTCTGTGGTTAAGATATATCAAAAACTTGCTATTGGATTTCAATGGAATCTTGTAGGCAGGTGGACGCTGGGTCAAGAGAGAGGCTATTCGTTTTTTCAATAGATTTTTTCATTATTACGTTTTTGCTTAATAAAAAGGAAAGTGGAAAAATAGGAAATTACGTAACTTTATGTGAAAATCTGGACATATGTCTCCATTACAAAACATTAAAAAAAAAACATCTTTTTCTTGACATGAAAATATGGGTTAACTTCGCTTCATATGTATATTTTTTTCTGCATCCGGGATCGTTTTGGAAGTTGCTTTGGGAATTCCTTAACACCTCTTCCTTAGCGATTTAGTCAACACATTACACCACAACACCCCCTTCTATGAGAGTGATGTAAACTCTGCCGATATGAAGACAATTTAAACAGCTTCCTAGAAAATGTTAAGGCGTAATATGCAAATATAAATGGCTTAAGAAGAGGCACTAAAATACAGTCCTGATTCCAAGAGGCGTATGATGCAG
>JAGKTI010038370.1:423-10734 GCA_018397915.1 Birgus latro | reverse complement strand
TGTGAATGAATAAATGATGACGCATCCCTGAGGGGATATTCTCCTGCATTTTGTCTGATTAGCTGATCAGGTCAGGTGCAGGTAAGGGGCTGGATCCATTATGATGTGGCAGGGGTAAACGAGCTTTGCTGTCGGGCCCTGCTGCGGATGTCACTGACTGCTCTGCGAAGTTGACCCTCGTGCGGTGTGGTGCGGTGAGGATCTGTCCCTTCTCCCCTTTGGGGCTAAGATGCGAATGAATGTGTATGAGTGGATGAGTAAATTGGTAGTGTGTTGACCTGTCTCGGCTACCTCCCTTTTCTTGGGGGAAGCAGCCTATGTATATAGATAGATAGAAAAAAAAAAAGCATAAAAGTCTCCCTTCGCATTTCTTTTTTCCATTTAGAGATATTTTTACAACAGCTAGAGTTTGTTCCACACCTGACACCTATCCACCTATGTAGCTGTTGCCAGACGCCTTGATCCCGTTAGGGGTGGCCTAAAACAAATCACCTTCATGTCGCCCTGTCCCCCGGCATTTCACTGCCCTCCTCTCAGCTCCCCCCCCCTTCCTCCTCTCTCACATTCCTCTCCACTACATCCCTCCATCTCATCCTCGGCCTCCCGCTCCCTCTCCCCCTCCACCTCACTTACATACATTCTTCTCGTTAGTCTCTCTCTCCATCCTCTCCACATGGATAAACCACCTCAGCGTATTGCTCCTAATGCATTCGATCACATTCACGTCCACACCACAACGTTCCTTCACTTCCTCATTTGTCAGTCTGTCTCTCCATGTAACCCAACATGCTCCTCTCAAATAACTCATTTCCACTGCTCTCACTCTTGACTTGTGTCCTTCCAACAAGGTCCAAGTTTCACTTCCAATCGTTAGAGTTGGTAACACAATACTATCATGTAGCGCCTTTTTACTTCCACGAACGCTTTCCTATTTCTTAGCCAATTTCTCATCAGTTGTTACAAATGTAGGATTCGTCCCACCCGGACACCAATTGTTACAATTTTAGTGGTTCCGTTGACGCTTCGAGAACAACACATAGAGGAGACAGGTAGTTATTCAAAGATTGATGAATGCTTCAGAGTTTTATTCCTTCTAAGCACACTGAGGTACACTTGCAAGTCATTGACTTCTCTCTCCCATGTTAACTCTGTCCTTCACTCACTACCACTCGATCACTGGCTTACTGAAGCCTATATCCTATTGTCAGGAACTTTCCTACGACACGCCGCGATCTTGATGTCTTCGTGTGTGTGGCATGACTTAGCGCTGACGTAGCGCTGACGTGGAGAAAATGGTCATTCTTCGCGGTTCCTGGCGCGCTACGACAATTTTTGGAATGTTCAAAGATTGTCGGCATGGGCGCCGACGAGGAGGAGAACGTGACGTGCCATCACGGTAATGTCATTTGTCTTAGCTGTGACTTAGCGTGTCTTAGCATCTCGTAGGTTGTCGTAGCTTGTAGGTGTGACTTGACGTGTCGTAGCAATAACTTGCACTTGGCAACTAACACCTGCCTTCTTTCTTGAGTTAATGGCTGTCGGCCATGGGCGGCCATTAGCCAAAAAGTCTGTATGTACAAGATTTAAAAAAAAAAAAAATCAAATACACAAAATACACTCAGCTACACAAAAGATGCTAACAAATATACAAAAGATGCCCAAATATACAAAAAGACACTAACATACAACAAGACACTAATATACAAGCACTCAAAAAATAAAGGCAATGGAGGGCCAAGTCACACCTCCCTATACTCCACCCTCCTGTATATAGCTTTGCACCGAAGATTCTGGCCATCATCGTGTATCGTCATATGTCCTGATAATCTTAGGAGTGACTTAGCGGTACCTTAGCGGTTCCGAAGCGTTTCGTAGCGTGTTGTAGCGTGCCGTGGCAATGTCTTGGCGTGACGTGCAGTCAAAGTGACTGTTATTTTTGAAGAGGGATGATTGTAGTGTGTCGTCAAAATAATGTGACGCTTCTGTAGGGTTTCGTGGGATGCCGTAGCAATTTTTTTTGTGTGTGTCTTAGCACAAACGTGACTGTGTCGTGAAATGGCTGTTTAGGCGTACAGTTTGAAGTATGATCGTGACATTTCACCAAGATCATACCTCGAGGGTAAGATCGTTGAGATCGGGACCGTTGTCGAAGATGAACTTGAATATGGGACACGGGCTTCACTCTCACTTGCTGACCCTTTGTTTAACTACTCCTGTAGTGCCGTAATTTTAAGGGTAATTTAATTATAACTTAAGTCAATATGAGAATAGTATAAGTCAGTATAACTATAAGTTAATATAAGTGTAGTCTAAGTTATTATAAGCTAGTATAAGTGTAATGTAAGTGTTGCCTTGAACCACTGATTATGATTCATCTGTAATATGTAGGGAGTGATCATCAAATTCCATATTCAGGCTTGTTCCCTGTTGATATTTATAGCAAAAGTGATACTCTATTAATAGAGGACCTGTATAGAGCGATTATGTGAGTGAGAGGCATGATGCCACTGTATTCCCACAGTATGGATAGAGGGGTAGGTTTTAGCACGAGATTAATAATAGCGAAAATTTGTCTGCATACTTTAAATTCGAAATTTGCAAGTCAGGCTTGGTGATATCATCTTTTTGTATTACATAGTAGTCAATTAAAGCTTAGTTAGATCCTAATTGCCAATAATAGCAATTAGCAACCCTTAAAATTTGCGTTACACTCGCGTTTAGATACGTATCTCGACGCATGGATGTAATTAGTTCAAACACTCGTTTGTTTAAGCTTCGGTGTAACTGTCAATCCCATACGCTTACTACAAAATTCTAAGCATCGTAAGTCAACCCATCTTTGTGCGTCAAGTGTGAACACTACTTCATACTCCTTGGTAATAGGTCTAAACTGAAATGGGGCAGAGAGATCAGTCAAAGTCAGTTCCAAGGTTAGGACAACCGCGAGAAAGAATGTATCCGGCCGAGGGGAACGTCACTTCTCTCCCCGACGCCCTCATACTTGCAGGTGGGTGATCACGTGCTCTGTATTCCCCCCCTCTTCCCTTTGTGCCTATAATGTAAATTCTCTCCATATATTAATAGGCTGACTGTCAATTTTTCCCTCCCTAATTCCTTTTGTATGGTCACTTCTCTCCCCGACGCCCTCATACTTGCAGATTGTCGCTGTTCCATCGTCCTCTCCTGCCCAGACGAATGGTGTAACCAATCGGTTCCCTTTGTCAGTGCCCGCTTAAACTAGAAATTCCCCCTCCCCTTCTTTCTGAATCACGTAACCCGAATGCGAATTAGTTGGTCCACTGAAATACTGTAGCTTCATATATTTATTTGTGAATATTGGAAACGAATAGTAAGCCTGTTTGAATTTTATTCCTAGGCAGTTACTGAAAATTGCAGTCCGGATTTTGAGTGTCGATTCGTTTACAGCTCCTCTATTAACACTGTATGAATTGAGTGTGATCTTCGAGGTGAAAGTGTGGAAAAGAACTCGATCCCAAGGGTATACTCTATAGTGGTATTTTTCTAAGGTCATTTCCCAAGGAGCCCCCTCGAAGCCATGGGATTACTGGGTTTATGTTAAAAGTGTCATTATAAGTTTATTAGTTTAATATGTGAGATTGCTAGATACACTAAAGATAGTGTTATTTTGTTAATATTAGATTAAGAAGCGAATATTATATAGATGTGCATGTGAATATAAAACTGAGCTTATATCCAACTGCGAGGAACTCTGTTCATAATAGTATGTTAGTATCATTCCGAGAATTTGTTCAGCGGAGGTGAAGGCACTCTTGCTATCACTGATCATTTTTTTGGTATATATAGTTTACCCAGTGATAATATCAGAGCGAAGGGGTATTGCTCATACAGTTTCTAGCAATTCATAGTTTGTAAAGTGACCTACGGTAAATTTGATCTAATATCTGGATTCTTATATTTGTATGTTTAGATTTAGTAAATATTAGGATAAGTTTACGTTGTGTTTGAGACTTATTATCCCCTGGGGAGTTTTTGTCGTGAGGTTGAGTGGCCCGCAAGGTGTATTACTATCTTACTACTCACGCACTCTAAGCAGCTCACGCTACCCTAGCCACTTATTCGCAAGGCCTCAGAAATCTACATCTTTCTTACTTGGTGGAATAACTTTCCCAGCACTCGGTGGGTGGTGGCAGCCTACTTTTGTAAGTCTGATTCCTACGTTGCAGGACACTGGTGACAGTGATCGGGATCTGTAATTTTCTTTTCTTAAATTCACGGTATGACACTGGGATCATAGCAATGGAATTTATTAGACTGGCTTAATTTCTCATCATTACATCGGAGGTCTAAAATTGGAGATCTCTTATAATTTTCATTAATTAACTCTGGTATTAAAATTTACATCATAACACTCCGTCCTTCACTGATTACTCTCACTGTTTGACTGACTTTATCACCAATTCACTGACTGTCCACTGGCATAAATCACAACTCACTGCGTCTGTCACTCGTGGCTAACTGCCCAAAACTCAACTCTGGCACACTGCCAGCAAGCCAGGTGAGCCCCTTAATATTCCCCCCCCCCCTCAGCTCCCTCTACTAGCGCGGTTCAGAATATTCCAGTAAATAACTCACATTTTCTGATGCAATAATGCACATTCTAGATCCTAGAAGAGAACGCACATATTCTCTCACAATAATGCACTTAAAATAACAATATAGCCTACAAAAGCAATGCTGAGAAGAACTAATTTCTATGGTAAGAGAAAGAAAACAATAACACATGCCCCAACCTCGAGAATGTTCCTCACATTTCCAGATACACTGTCCTAATCTTGCCAGCATAAAAATATTTTCAGGATGTTATATTTTTTTTTCTTTCAAGTTTTCAAGCTCAGTGTCAGATTTTCTAGACACTGAAAAATCCTCCAAGCACTAGCACCACTGGTTTAAAGAAGGCTATACCTTACCCAGTACAGTTTGAAGAGTCCGCTATAGAGTAAAGTCAATTGGTGGTGTCAACAAAAATCGAAAATGCCAAAGACGTACTGTATACGTATAGTCCTACTTTATTCATGCTACGATTCTAGCTACCTTTGGGTGTACTTTTCAGACTGTAGCGGTTCTATACACTCTTCATTAATCCTTTTACTAAATGGACTTCATTTAGGAGGATTAATAAAAATCTCTGAAAGTATGAAGAATAAGATGAAATCTGTCATCGTTTTAAACAGTTAAATTACTGTGCTTCCACATTTTGTCAAGACTCTTTTAACTCTTTCCGTCGATTTTACGCAGCTTAACAGAGATCTTTTGTAGTGAAGGGGCAAATGAAGGTTATGTCTAAACCTTTATAGTTCAAAATCTGTCTTAAGCTGAATAAAATTGCCCGGAGACAGCAATATTAAAATACGACTATAAAAAAGATACCACCGTACTGAAGGCATTTAATATAAAGTATGTTTCTTTTTGTCTCTGCTCAAGCAGCAGTCCAAGTGGGCACCTGGATGTAGCATCATATGTGTCACGAATTTTCTACACTGTAACGTTATGTTGAGTNATTGTTGGGGGGGGAGAAGAAACTTTCTCGTAGGCCAACGGTACAATATTGCAGCTCAATAGAGTACTCTGTCTAGTTCTCTCCTGCGTGCCGTTGAGGAAGTTTGTAATTCTCGACCCTAGAGAATTGACATAGCACACTTAGCTATACATTGTATACCAGTTATACAATATTTCATTATTTCTTGGGAATACTTAAATTTCCCCTGACATCTGGCGACACGCCAGAGTAAAAATCTCATTTTCCCCTGACATCTGGTGACCTCGCCAGAGCAAACTCTCATTTTCCCCTGACAATATGTTGCGACTTGTGTACAAGCGGAATACTGGGACAACGGAACCCAACTGTCTACTTCAATAACCCTCATGCAGTCAAAGGAATAAATCTAACGGCCATATTACAAAAAGTAAGAGCACAGATGTGGAAAAGTTCTCTGTTTTGACAATGACCTCTGTAGCATGCAATGATTATGGAACATGCCTGGCCTTTCCATATCGTTGCTGACAACACTCTGTAATGTGTAAAGAAGGCTGATCACAATTAATAAGAGCAAAAAATAAAAAGGTACTCAGGGAACACAGCAACGTCCACTGACCTTGACCTATGACTGCATAGCACTAAAACTGACATCATCCCATCCCCATACAAATTATGTGAACCAAATTTGATAATAATCGGATCAGGAATGCATGAGATGCTTCCCGCATCCTGAACTTTGACTGTGATCCTTGACCTTCACCTTTGACTGGTGTGCACGAAAATCAAACAACTTCTTCCCAGACCCACACATAATGCATGCACCAAGTATGATCCAAATTGCATCCTGCACTGGTGAGTTGTTTTGGTAACGCACGTACATAGGCGGTGGCTCAATCGGTAGAGAGGAGGCTTGCAGTCCTGACGGACCCAGGTTCAAATCCTCGCTGGAGCAAGGGTCAGTTTAAGGATTTGAATTTTATCAAATCAAGCTTCACTGATCTACCAGAAGACCCGCCGACATGTCGTAAAATTACCCCCGCTAATACCAATACACCAGTTCTGTATGAGACAGCCCTAGCATGTATTCAATATGGACGGTGGGTGTTAGCACCGAAGTGGTGACATGTAGAGGTGTATGGTATGTAGGAAGACTACTGGGCCTTATTCAGGCTGTGAAAGCCTATCCCCAGAGTCAGACACATAAAAAAATACATACATACATAGAAACCAATTGATCATAGTAACTATGCCTTCTGTGTACGTAACTGGAGATATTTATTAAGTGATCATCAAAATTTAGAAACTGTCTTATGCCTTTACACACGCAGTTTAAATAATAGGGTACAAAGTCTGCTGCTTCTCTTATAATCAAGTGATATTTTGTAGCTTAACTTTTGTCGAGCTGCAGATCTCATATAAGGCGCTTTGAAGGTCTGAAAGGACCATACTGCAAGCCTCAAATGAGGTACAAAGTAATCCCTCCAATATCTGATATAATACAGCCAAAAGCATGTCCGGAACTTGGGTTTGTCCGGGACTTGGGCCTGAGACTTTTGGACAGGTACTTATGGACCTTAACCCACCCTAACTCAGAAAACCACCTGCTTAACTCCCTACTGGAATGCACAACATCTATTTAAGACCCTATTCACACCAATATGGGACACAAAGCATGAAATAAATGAAGAGGAACCAGTTAATGAGGAATTACAGGTGAGTATGGAAAATATTTAGTAGTTGACAGCCTAATGAAACTCCCAACTGGACATAAACATCACCTTTTTCAGACCCTATACACACCAATAAGGGACAGAAAGCATGAAATAAATGAAATGGAACCAGAGAATGAGGACTTAGAGGTGAGTATGGAAAATATTTAGCAGTATCCAGGGTACAGTATTTACAACACATCCGTCCATTATGGAGATTAAACCGCCTCCAGTGTTGTGCTGCACTTAATCCTTTGCACTCTGATTTCTAATTTCTTAACACTGTAAATTCCCATGTGGTCTAGTGGTGAGGTACTGCAGTTTTTTCACTATTTATTCACAAAAACAATCATGTGTGGAAGCCACTGTGAGGAGCTCTTACTCCCGATGGTAGTTAGGCTGTAACTGGGGAGGGGAGGGAAGCAGGAGACCGCTATCTACCCGCCAAAACACAGTCGGTCGGCGCCGTGTACCATGTTCAAAGTTACGGCTTTAAAAAAAAAAAAAAAAAACTGATTTTTCGGATTTTTTGCTTTTGATGGCATTTTTGGGTTCCAAAGGCCCCAGCACAAAACATCCGGGACTTGGGGTGTTCGGGACTTGGGCGCTCGGGTCTTACAGGCATTACCATTGGTTATAAAGCAACAACTCAAAAGAGGTAAACTTCCTTACAAATAATTATATAACCAGCCTGGCAGGGGTTAAGGTATGTAATAATTCACATTTCCAGTTGGACGACATGACAAATTAGCATCTAGATTCGAAATAATGAGTCAGTTCTCCAGATGATTACAAAACATCCAGTATTATTTATATTAAAAATTCGTGGAGAACATATTCTAGCTTAATCGTGTAGAGAAAACTAAAAAATGGTCATTGTATATTATGAGAAATCTGAAAATGAATTCTTACATAAAAGAGAGTTTGTCTGTCTGTCTTCTGGAAATCGAGGGGGAGTCATATTGAACTCTCGAAGCAACTAATGAGTGTAACTTTTTCCGACGAGTTTAAATAGGTACATTATACTGCTAAAGTGAATGGCCAAGAATAGCACTTAATAACCATCAGCATGGTGGAAATATGGTAGCCTTTTACTATAGCTGTTTTTTTCTTTAACAACCATATAATTATTAGCTACTGTGTGTCGGATGGGTGGACAGATTGATGAGGTGGGTATGGTGGGTCAGTGGGTGGGTGGGTAGTAGGAAAACAGGTCAATAGTAGGAATACGATACGTCTATGGGGAATAATGTTGCTGGGGAAATGAGGTCCAATGGGTACAACAGGACCTCGGCGGTCTTCCGCCAGGGTAGTGGCCTTCCAGGGTTCCAGGCAGTGCCGGTATGCACGATCATAAGGTTCCACCAGGGCAACGCCGGGTATCCCTCCTAATAATAAATAGGAACAGAGACGTCTGGAAATTCTGCTTTTGAAGCCACCCCTAACAGGATGCGGTGTTAGGCATTAGAGAGATAGATAACAGATAGATAGATAGACAGGTGGCCAGATAGACATAGACTGATAGAGAGGTCTATAGGAATAAATAATTATTAGCAATCATTTCCGAACGGATAATTAGCGTAGTTCTCTCAAACCTGACGACATGATTTACTGTGCTTGTACCTGACATTTTATTCAGTTACTCAAGACTACATCTAATCCCTCTGTAAACTTTCATAACAAACCTTGATAAATATGTTTTGCGAGAGAGAGAGAGAGAGAGAGAGAGAGAGAGAGAGAGGGTATTTGAGATCCTATCAATATAAGAAGCGGGGAGAGTATAGATTAGGAGGCTGGTCGTCATAGCAACCATACCAACACAATACGACCCTCCTATCATCTTAATTAACGACCACTTCCTCTACTGTGCACTCCCCGTCAATAATTCCTTTACACTTCTGGATGCCGAAGTACAAGGGGCGTCGAATCTGGCTGTTTGGAGAAATGAAAAAAACTGTTACCGTCACTGAAATGCTACATATTTCACACACACACACACACACACACACACACACACACACACTGTAACTAGCAGTGATCTCATGAAACCACTTAACTTTTTTCTTGAGACTGAGAGGGCAGCTGATCTTTCACTGGATATTAGAGGTAACTTTTTAGCATATAACATTTTTTTAGATGCTGTCCCGGTTTACTTCAGTAATCCTGGGAGTATCAAACAATTCCATCTTTCCCTCTGACGGTGGCAAATCTGTCAGTCACTGTATTCTGACTCAAGTCCATTACATCATCATTTTCTATGGTCATTGCAGTCAGATAATGCAGTGTTTTGGTTCATAATGCTCCTCAACCACGTGTGCTGACCATTTAAATCAATGAAAGATTTTTCACAACTACAGCTGCTAACGCGTATATTCAGGACAATCTGACTAGTTTATTTGAATAATGAGAGCGTATAGGGACCCAGAAAACTGTATACAGGGGTGGATTATACAGGGTGGCGATGGGACTACAGCTCCAGCCTCACCAAAACTCACAGGTCCGCCAATCAATATGGGCACGGCCCTGTGCTCAACATATCTGTAGCACAGCATGTGTGGCAACACTTTCACCCACAGAGTAGATATACGAGCTTATCCGAAGGATCCAACAATGGGTCCAACATACACTAACCGCTACTGACTCGTAATCCTAAGACCACATCAAGTATCATGCTTTGTCGAAACATGCACTTCTCTACTTTGTTTTTTCATCTTCATGTAGTGGTGACTGGGAACATAAAAAAAAAAAAAGACGGAAGTAGGGGTTTTCAAAAGTTAATAAAGGGAGGAGCCTCCAGGTACGGAACTATGAACTCCGTGATTATGAGCCGATGGTGGAAGATGACACTAGTAGAACCCATCCATCAAAGACCCCCATTCAGGAAAGAACCTATCCATCAAAGACCCCCATTCAGGAAAGAACCTATCCATCAAAGACCCCCATTCAGGAAAGAACCCATCCAGCAAAGACCCCCATTCAAGAAAGAACCCATCCATCAAAGACCCCAATACAGGAAAGAACCTATACATCAAAGACCCCCATTCAGGAAAGAACCCATCCATCGAAGACCCCCATTCAGGAAAG
>JAGKTI010038369.1:0-10372 GCA_018397915.1 Birgus latro | reverse complement strand
ATTAACGCAAGGATTTATAGCATGAAAACGATTAAAGCAAGGATTTATAGCATGAAAACGATTAATGTAAGTATTTATAAACACTTTGCTATCAAGTTATATAACAGTGAACACCATCCACTTCTCCAAGGACAATTTTGATACTTCTCAACCACTGCCTACTAGAAGCCAAGCTATAATGGGGCCTTGAGGTCATATGCATGGGACCTTAAGTCATCACAGTTAAGTATACCAAGTAAGGTGGCTCTAGCTTTAATCCTTCATGGCATGACATACGGAATATCTAGACAAGTTTTAATTTTCAATCCCAGGCTGTCTCAGAATAATGATCAATTGTAATGCTTTAAGGCTATACTGGACTAAAATTTCAGCTGGGTAAGACTATTGCAAAGTGGTTCTTGAGACAGCACAGCCAATTATTTTATGGTCCACAATATCTGGCTGATGTACCCTATTTGGCGAAAAGAAGCAGACAGTCTTCAGATTACACTGACAGCTCTTGGCCAAATAGCCTTTGAAATATCCCACTTATAAAAAAAATAACACTAACAAGAATCATAACCACAACTTCCTGGGGAGTGGTCAGAACCCTTGGCTCTGACCACCTCCCAATCATCATCACTACCAAAACCAGAATCACCCCAGCTGGCCACAGACACACTTACTAATTATAAGAGAGCCAACTGGGAGGCCTTCACAACTGAAACACAACAACACTTTGAAACATTAAACAGTACATCCATCACAAACATCAACACCGCTGTGCACACTTTCAATACAATTATACAAAATGCAGACAAAAGACACATCCACAGGGGCAACAGAAAGAGAGACAACCCCAATTTCACACCAGAAATTCAAGGCCTCATCAGACAACAGGACACACTACGACACTCCCGAACACCCCATACACATGACACCATACAACAAATACACGAACTCAACACTCAAATAAACAATAAAATATCAGAACAGCAAACACTAAATTGGAATAAGTACCTCCAAACACTTGATCACAAAACAAACACCAGCAAACTCTACAAAACACTAAACAGCATAACACTCTCCAACAGCAACACTACACAATCACACACTGCCATCACAACAACAGACACCATTCCTTCAAAGAAACAACAAGCAAACACTCTCAATCACTTTTCACAAGTCAGCCATCTAAACCCTCATCGTGACGACCAACGTATCATCCGATGTAAGAGACAGTTCCCCACAGACCCAGACTTCGCACCTTTCCCTTACAACCAGACGAAGCACATCATCAGCAACCTCAAACACTCATCTGCCTGTGGACCAGACAACATAAGCAACATACACCTTAAACACATCACCAACCAACATATCAAACTACAGCTACTCACTCAACATAATACCCAACATCTGGAAGCATGGCATCATCATCACTATCCCCAAACCCAACAAAGATCCCACATTACCTTCCTCACACTGCCCCATCACACTCCTCTGCACCCCCTCCAAAGTCACTGAAAGACTGGTACTGCAACTAGTTACACCTCACACCCCCCTAGCCCCGTCACAACGTGGTTTTAGGCCACTACACTCTACAAACACTCTTCTTACAGACCTCACACAGAGTTTTTGATGGCATGAATTCAGCTAGGCCACCACACAGAATGCTCCTTGTCACACTACACATTAGTAAAGCTTTTGATTCCATCCCCCCGCTACAACCTCACAAACAAAATATTCAACACAAACATGCACAATAACACAAAAAGACAGCTGGCAAACTACTTAGCAGGGAGATATGCACATGTAACTTTTGCTGGTCAGTCCTCGAACATCAGAAACTTCACAAATGGTGTCCCCCAAGGATCTCTCCTACACTCTTCAATCTATACATGCATAACATACCCACACACCACAGATACACTTAGCTTCCTATGCAGACGACATAACACTTACATGCAAACACCAAAACACAAACACAGCCGCACACATCCTCCAACCTTACCTCAACACACTACATGAATTGTTCACCACAAACAGACTCAAAATAGCCCCAGCCAAATCTAGTGACCCTTCTCACAAACTGGACAGCAGAACACAGTCACTTTCCACACCTCACCATAGACAACACTCCCCTACCACACACACACACTCAAAATCCTTGGTGTAACATACAGTACATCAATGTCATTTAAACAACACATCACAAACATCAAAAATAAATTAACACCTAGACTCAATGCCTTGAAGTCACTTGCCCATACAACATTTGGACACAACAAAGAAACCACCACCACAGTATACAAACAATATATACGTTCAGTGATGAATTATGCAAGCCCTGCTTGGGCTCCTAACCTCACTAAAACACTACAACACCCTACACACCATACAAAACAAGGCCCTGAAAATAATCACAGGCTGCACAACTACTACACCTACACACCACCTACACCAAGAAACCAAAGTCCTCTAAGTCAAGGATCATCTAGACATGAGAGGCACCCAAATTCTCGCTGCAGCCTCCATAAACCCACAACATCCACTACACTACATGGCAGCACACCCACACACACCAAAGAACATCAAAACAACACCCAGCACACGATTAACACAAATACTGTCATCTCTTCCCCCCTGCCCACCTCAGACCAGCTTCCAGAAGCATATTCATACTCAGATCACTTGCTGTTCCATTCAGTCACTCAAGGACAACACACAGCTGCATGCACAGCCTCCTGATATCCACTCTTCTGAATCCTATCTTCTGAATCCTATCAGGCAGGCTGAGATGTGGGCATCATCCAGCCCTCTTGAGTTATCAGAAGAGGCTGGATGACTCCGTCGCCGATGCCTGTCCAGGATGTAACAGCACCCCATACTATTAAGCACATCATGGAAGACTGCATTGCACACAATCACCTACGCCAACAACACAACATACACTCCTTGAGAGCTCTGTGGGAAAGCCCGGTCTCTGCCATGGCCTTCCTTAGGGACTCGGGGCTGTTCGGCCAGACTGCCTAGGGAACAACCACTACTACTACTACACTTCTGACAGGGATGTGAGAAGATTTAATAACTAGGCAACAGGATACAAAGGGAAATTAATGGACACAAAATCCCTTAACTGATGTGTTAAAAACTGAACAAAATGTTCTGGTGAAAGCAAGTATACACAAAGTTATACCCTTTTCACTCTAACTTGGCCTAAAACCGACATCTCTCCATCCTAACAGATGAGATGCAAGAACAGATTTGGAACGGAATACAATGCTAGTCAGGAAGAAATGCTGAGGAAAGGCTTTAGACCCGTAGCATTGTCTTTCTCTGCCACCGAGCTACGTTAAACAAGCTGAAGGACGAAAATTTGGGCCAAATTGGTGTAAAAGAACAACAGTTACACAAAAAAATAATGACAATTGGAAAGGAATAAGACACTGATAGAATTTAAGTTACTGTTTGGATGCCTGGTTGTCTAGTGGGGTAAGGTGGTCCAATCAAAGGTGTGCCATAAGGTGTACACTCCAGGGTAATCTGCATCACTATTTTCAGGATTCAACAGCCTAGCCAAGGACTTTATGAACAAAGTATCTATCTATTGCCAGATGCCTCAAGAGTGTGAGTCCTAGTTCATGTCCTTATATATAAAGTGGCATCTGTCTGCTGCTGGGAACCTTAATCCCATACGGGGTGGCCACAAACAAATTGCCTCCATGTCACCCTGTCTGCCATTTCACTAAGTAGCAAAGAACAAACAATACATAAGCACTATAATCTGTTAATTTCTTCACAACCAACTGTAACCATATTTTTGTGCGTGCTAAAAGCTGACATAAATTCACTCTTGTATTTTCTTGTGCTGGCTAATTGGATAAAAGGCTTGGTACATTCCCTAACCACAAAATCTCAATATGATGCTCGAGAGAGGAAGGTAATAAGTCTGTCGTTACATTTACTGATAGGATGACCCAGATGCTCGTTATCTCACTAGTGTCAGAATGGCTTTAATTCTTCCCTTTTGAATTTCTCACCAAAAATCTCAAATGCTGTAGGTAATAAGCAAGCTGGCAAAGGACTAAATTCAAACCTCTGCATATCAAATTACTGAGCACTAGAAATGGGGGCAGGGTTAGAAAAGCAGATTAAAAAAGATCTGGGATGGGGAAGTGTGTGACCTCAGGGATAAGAGACTGAATAGGGAGACTGCCAGAGACTGAGCAGAATGGAAAGCCGCCATTAGTTGACCAAGACTGACACATGCAAGCAGGTTGGAGTCTTTAAATGATACAATACAGGACTGAATAGGGTGGCTACTAGAGACTGAGCAGAATGGAAAGCCGCCATTAGGTGACCAAGCCGACATAAGCACACTGGAGCCTTTATGAACTATACAACACTGAATAGTGACTTCAGGGATATGGGACAGAATATGAAGGTTACTCGAGATTGAGCAGTATGGAAAGCCGCCTTTACATGACCACAGCCAACACGCAAGCCTTTAATAAACAATACGAAGTGTGCACATCCAATATTAATGCCAGGTTGCTCCACTTTATATTACAGTATGTGCCTGGCTACCATTAACCCTGTAAGCAACTACCATGCACAAAAGTTCTTTCCAACAAGCAACCATTATGAATCTGAATCACCTCATTTCCTACTTTTGCTTTGGGGATTAAAATTTGTACGATTATTTTTGGGACAGAGACATGGAGGCGAATTGATTGTGGCCCTTCGTGAGATTAAGGCACCTGGCTATACATCAATACATAAACTCACCATTACACCAACTTGACATTTTTTGCCCATAAAATTAACTTTTGTTTTGAGGTCACAAGCAATCAATGTGTCAAAGAGGAAGGTAAGTCTCACCTTGGAAGATGTCGAGGGCACACATGATGGTAGCAGCTACGTAAGGTTTCATACTCGCTGTCCATATCCTTGCTCCAGCTCATTCAAAAAGACCATTCAAGTCTTCACTCCTTGTTCAACTTTAAATTCCATCTTCACTTCAAACTCCTACAACTATCTGCTCTATTCTGTATCAGTCTTGACATATCCTGAAGAGAAAAAATTATATATATATAACAGATGATTCAAACATTTATATTCTTACTAGCTTGAGAGACACCTAACACATCTTCCTTAGTTATTCTGCCCAGTACTGTTTATTGCTTCTGTTATCTATACTCATTTCATGTTAACTTGGCCCAGAGTTTTCTCCTTTGGCAGGTTATTTCACAGCTCAGTGGCAGGGTTGGACAATACAGTGAAACGCAAAGTAGGGGTTGTAAAACGACAATTACAAAACCACTAAACGACAGTGACAAAAGCCTGTAATTATAAGGCTGCACTAAAAAAACGTAACTAGTAAATGACAAAAATCAACTGTAAGACCGCATTAACCCTTTCATGTTTATGGGTGTTGTGCAAAGTTCAACCGTCAGTTACAAAATGATGCCGGCTGCATCTGCATGCATTTCAACTGCTCGTTACCAGCTGACACCGGCTGCATCCCACGAAATGGCCTGTTTTTCGCTATGGCATGATTTCTGGACATGAACAAAGCACTACTTGCGTCCCCGTGTATTCCTTCACCTCGCTCTACCCACGCCACACCCAGCATCGCCTCTTGCTCAAGCTTAAAATAACTTCCTTTCACATTCTGTACCAACAGTAATTCTTTGTACGCCAGAATGTAGCCAATACATTCCCTATAACTTTCTCAGTAACATATACCATAAAAACTATTTCTATGACAAAAAACTGAATAAAACTGAAGTAAAATAATATATTAAAGCATAATATAGATTCAACTGATCTTTTTTACAGCACAAGCACATGCATTTATTCAGGATAAGGGGAAAAAATATATATATAAAAGAATACCTATGGGTGTGAGGATAAAACTGTTAATGTACTATCAAGTGTGCGGGAATAATGTGGTGATGTTGTGCGTGTGTGTAGCCTTGGCCACCCAGGACTGTCGCAAGTACTCTCACACGGTAGGACGCAGCCTGCATCAATAGGTAACGAGAGGATTAAACGACAAAAACCGCAATCATGAAACGGCACTACATGACAAACCACAAACCGTCAACATTATCTATCTATCTATCTATTGCCAGACGCCTCAATCCCGCACGGGCTGGCCACAAACAATTCGCCTCCATGTCACTCTGTCCCCAGCCATTTCACTATCCTGCTCCCAACTCACATACCCCCTCTCTCATGTACCTCTCCACTCCATCCCTCCATCTCATCCTCGGACTGCATTACATGACAATGAACAACAAACCGTAATCATAAGACTGCTCTAAAAGATACCAATTAACCACAAACCATAATTATGAAACCAATAAACACCAATAATGGACAAACATTTAGAAAACTGCACTAACACCAACAAACAACAAAAACCTTAATTATTAGACTGCACTCATGGCTCCTGTTTGGTGAGCCACTTCCACTTCAACACCCAGTAAACTACAAAATAAGTAAATCTCACTTAAATGAACAAAAAGGCACGTTGTGATCGATCATTAAGTCTTTCCTTGTTGCCACTGTGAATGTTTAAAAATAGACCGATAATCAACAATATACACAAGCAACGAACCCCAATACAGTATGACCTCACTACAACGGACTTCAGTACACCGGAAGTCACTTTTTTCAGAGTCAGGGTGCTGACCGGAATTATTTCTTCAGGAAAACTGAAAAAGCTAGAAGCATTCCGGACTACCTAACCTCACGCGGGTGGCCATACTGTCGGCGCGGTTTGTATGTTCGTGCGTTGGTTGGTGGTGGGCTGGCAGCGTAGCTATTTTTCTAAGTGTACAGTACAGTAATTGAAAAGTGTTTATAATTAAGTTATACCCACAATGTTCTTTCTAAATGCTAAAAAATGAGAAAAGAGGTCTGCATTAAGACATCAAGCTTTAATCACACGGCGAGCGGTGTGTGTAATCGTGCTTCGGTTCGTGGTGAGCTGGCAACGTAACCATTTTTCCTCCACATCATTTCCCCCCAATGTCATTTTCCCTAAGTCCCATACTGCTCGACGGTGATGAGTGATAAGTGAAATATACAGACAGAGTGATTGTATTTGTAAGACTGTAAAAATTAAGGTGTACAGTATAGTATCTGAAAAATGCTTAAAATTATACACAAGCGGTACGGGCTACACCTCCAATTCCCGTCCACAATTCAGCTCTTGTCGGTGAAAACAATTGGGACAATGATTCACTGTTTCTTGATGATGACCCTGAAGATAATGGGAAATGATTTTGAAGGATTTGCTCTGTAGAATCCTTCATCAGGTGAGCCAAGCCAGTTTGAATGGTTACGTAACTTTTTTTTTTATATTACTTATGAGTTTCATTGTGTCAAGCCTTGCTTAAATTTTACTGTGTCATGCAATAAATTATTTATAATGTAATTTAAGAAAAAAATAAGAGGCAAATGAGATATTACCACGAGTCAAAACGAAGTGGTGGAGGTGAAGCAGGACGAGTCAAAACGAAGTGGTGGAGGTGAAGCAGGATGGTGGCCATGATGCTTTTAGTAAACGATAATATCTTATTTTGTGTGTTATATATGGCTTTTATAGAGTCTACACCTTGCTAAAATTATACTGTGTAATGCAACAAATTATTTTTAGTGGCATTTTAGAAAAGCTATGAAGCAACAGGGACAGAAGGAACTGGCGGGGTGAAGCAAGATGGTGGCTATGACACTTCATGTATGAAAATTATCCAGTGAGTGTTACAATGGCCTTTATCAAGGTGAAATGAGAAACCTGTACTTTACACAGGAAAAATCATCCAGTACATTACCACTATGCCAGGAATCAACCCGGGACTCTCAGGTGAGAGCCAGGCAGCATACCACTACACCACGACCCTGTAAAAGTTACCTCACATTGTCACAATCTTGTAACCAATGTTCCTCTGCCCCAACTGTGGGCATCAAGAGGATGAGGTAACCCCCTGACACTCAGACAAGTAGATGCTTTTAATCTATCCCAAGCACTTATGGCAAATCAGAATGAAATGAGAAACCTGTACTTTACACAGGAAAAATCATCCAATATATTACCACTATGCCGGGTTCGATTCCCGGCATAATGGATTGGAGGACAGCCTTTATGAAGTATAAACCTTACAAAAACTGTACTGAGTTATGCAATAAATTATTTATAATGGCATTTGAGAAAATAAGAGGCAAATGGGTTAATGCCCCAATTTAGAAGTAAATGGTGGAGTGAAGTAGGGTTGTGGCCATGACTCATGTATGAAAATATCTTAGCAGGGGGAAATCCCTATGTCGCTTTTTTCGGAATGACTTGGGCCCCAATTAGTCCATTCTAGTGAGGGTTTACTGTATATGATTCTAACCATCACAATATGTAAATAAATATATTTATTGCTCATAAAATATTTTGGCTCAGTCAGTCTGGCTACTAAAAATTTATTTGGCTTGTAAATCTGAAACCTTAGGAGCCAAAGACTCGCAATCATCAGCAGTTAACAAGAGCCTCAGCACTAAACAACAACACACAAGAGTGACAGTCAGGTGAAAGCAAGAGAAAAATTACCAAGGCCCATACTCTCATTAGGTAAGAAGGCTCCCTAATACCTCTTCCATACTGCTTTATTCTTTGATATCGTTCCTTTGTTTTTGAAGGCCTTGTCACTTAATGATGGCTTTCCATGCTGCTCCATCTCTGGCAGCTTCCCTATTCAGTCCATTATCCGAGGTCATAGTCAATGACCCTGTCCCAGGTCTTTTTTGATCTACCTCTTGCAACCCTAACCCCGACGTTCACACTTCTCACTTTCTGCACCCAGTTATCCCCCATCCTCTCCACATGCCCAAACCATCTCAGTCTACCCTTCCTCATCACAAAACCAATACACTCCAGTCCCATCCTACCTCTCAACTCTTCCATCGTAAACCCAGCCCCCCCAGGCCTTGAACTCAGGGACACACTGCACATCCACCTAATCATTGTCATTTCTGTATGTTTGAGCCTGCAAATATCCTCTTCCTTTACTGCCCAGGTCTCACTAGCATACAGCATCACACACTCCTAACACATGCCACATACAAAGATCCCTTAGCACATGGGGGGAGTCCTCTCAATGTCAGGAGAGGCAACAGCTCTCTGAACTTCTTCCAGCACATATGTCTCATATCAACTCTTCCACACTATCTTTTTGTATGTTACCTATGAAGAGTTTGGAAATAATGAATTATGTAGCACTGGGAACAGTAAGCAATATGACAGGAATAGGTGTTAGGGGGCTTCGCTAACCAATTAACACATGGGGTTATGTTCAAACCAATTATGGCATGGGCAAGTGAAGCCTAACCCATATGGAGTATAGGAACATGGGTCTATCCTCAGTCCACACATTAAACCACAACTGGGTGCAAAGGGAGTGAACTGTGTCAGGGGTAGAGGCAAAGGCAGACTGAAAAAGACCTGGAACAATGTCAGTGTGGCCAGATATCAAGCAGCATGTAGAACTGCAATTAGGTGCCAAAGGCAGACTTATGCATGTTGGAGCATTTACAAACTGTATGACATATGGTTAAACCCAAAACCAAAATGGAATGTCGACCCTATTATTATTTTCTTAAGTATATTTAGTTGCTGACTGCATTCTGTAGTATGGGATGAAGGCTGATCAAACCATCACAGTCATTTGATAAACTGCTTTAAAAAATTAGGGTCCTGCCACTAATTTCCAGTTTGTTTAACCCCTTCAATACACGTATACTCCAGTTTAACTATGCAATTGGTTAGGTAAAAACCCATCGTTAGGCAGGGTATTGTATATCGGGGTAGATTTAACATGTAAAGTATAGGGATGCATTTCTGAGCCATGGGTTTCCCCCCAACCAAGTCCAAAAACAAGTTTAAAGCCATTGTAAATGGCCTAACAGCTGTTAATGAAGCTAACCTAAGCCTAACATAAGTAAATAACTCACTAAAACCAACAAATAAAATCTAAAAATCTTCAAATATGTTTGGAAAATATCAAGCTTAGTAAACTCAGTAGCTCGATCAGTAGAGAGTTGGCTTGCAGTCCCGACGGACCCAGGTTCGAATCCTCGCTGGGGCAGGGAACAGTTTAAGGATTTGAATTTCATTAAATCAGGCTTTACTGATCTACCAGAAGACCCGCCGACATGTCGTAAAAATACCCCCGTTAATACCAATACACCAGTCCTGTATGAGACAGCCCTAGCATATATTCAATATGGACGGTGGGTGTTAGTGCCGAAGTGGTGACATGTAGAGGTGTATGGTTTGTAGGAGGATGGCTGGCCCTTGATAGCAGGCTGTAAAGCCTATGCCCAGAGTCGGACACACACA
>JAGKTI010038368.1:0-10734 GCA_018397915.1 Birgus latro | reverse complement strand
CCTTTGTACACATTTACAATTACACTCTTCAGCCAATCATCTGGGACGACACACTCATATATAATCATATTTATCAGGTCAGTGACTAACCTCACCCCAGTATCTCCTGAGGCCTTCAACATCTCGGCAGTCAACCCAGACACACCTGCCGCCTTCCCCACCCACATCCTGCCTATTGCCCGATTCACAGCAGCAGCGTCAATCAAAGGCCAAGGGCCAAACACTGGATCAGCTGGCTCCAAACCTTCTCCATCCCAATCAAACTCATTCAACAATCGGCTATAATGCTCCCTCCATGCATCTTTAATATCCTCACTGTTCACCACAACCCTTCCATCATCATTCTTCACACACTGCTCACCTACAATGTCCCGATTATCCCTCTTCACCTGATTTGCCACCCTAAAAATCATATTTTTCCTTTCTCCATGATTTAGATTATCAAGTAAAAGTCTCTGTGACTCAGACTTCGCCCTGTATACCTCTCTTCTAGCCCTGCGCTTGGCAGCCAAGTACTCCTCCCTGTTACCACCATGTCTCAGGTATTGTAAATCTGCCATTTCGTGTGATCGGAGTAAAACAGCGTAAGCAGCATTTTAATTATTTATTTTCTTATGCTTGATGCACAACAGACCCCACCAGGATTATGTCCTTAAACTACCTCATCCCCTGCCTGTGCCGTGCTCAGTACATGACGAGTATAGGGTGCACCAGAGCATCATACAATATCCTTCTCGGACTTTGCGTACTTATCCTCTTACGTATCTTAATAAATCATTATTTAATTTCATGTCGCTATCTCTCCCGCCTTGCTCTGTAAGTTCTGAAGTAAGAGTATATTAAATGCTGATAGTCGCTGGGGGAATGCGTCATAGCATTGTTGGGTTTCGACTGAAGACCAGTTTTAGTTTGCTGAGTCTCTACGCTGCTGCACTACTTTTCTTTCGAAATGAAAATGCGAGCTTAATAATTATTAGCCTTTACCTTACATTGTGAGCTGTTATTATATAACGGCAAATAATATCCGCGTCCCCTATAAGCCACACAGCCTGCTGCGGCCAAAGTCGGGCCCGAGGACTGCTTGGAGTTGGACAGAAAGGTGATGTGAAAGCCGGATCGAGGTGGTGGGGAAAGTTGAAAGTAGTCGAAGACTGGAAGGGTACGTGAGGGTGATCTTTGACGTTACTGGTGAATATTTCTCCAGTACTCACTTGCCCTAGCTTTGCCCTAGGGGAGGCGAGGACGCTGCAGGCGGCGATCACTGATTTTTCAGAGATGATGGGGACCCTCTGCTTCTCAGGATCTGGGTTGAGAGTTTTCCGTGGTTCATCTCCTAAGCATAGCCACGTCGTCAGCCATTTTCACTGGGTCTTGTCACCCAGAGGAATTATCTTCCTTTTGGTTTCTGTGGCCTAGGTGAATTGGCTGTGGCTTCTCTAGGTCCTAGACCCGGTGGTCTTGCTCTGGCTCTTGGTCTTGATGTTCTGGGTCCCGAGCAACTTGTATTCATTACCCTGACTTATCCTGCTCCCAGTGGCCTGGTTTGCAGTTTCACTAATTCATAGATTGGTCGGGCTGGATCCTCTGTCTTGAGATGGCAGAGGGGTCTTCGTTCTTTATTTTTTTATTTTTTCAAATGTGTCTGACTCCGGGCAAAGGCCTTGCAGCCCGTTCCCAAGGTCCAGTAGTCCTCTTACTTACCACGCACCTCTGCATGTCACCGCTTCGGCGCTACCCCACCGTCCATATTTAATACATGCTTGGGCTGTCTCATACAAGACTGGGGGCATTTTTTCGACATGGCAGGTTTTCTGATAGATCAGTAAAGTCTGCTTTGTAATGAAATTTAGATCCTTTGACTGTTCCCTGCCCCAGCCGGGATTCGAACTTGGGTTCATTAGGACAGGACCCAGTACCCTATTGCTGTTGCATGTGTATTCACACAATGCTCTCACCATGCTTGCTGTTATTCTAAATGCATAGCCTAAACCTTTAAAGGGTACACACACACACACACACTATTCTCACCACGTTTGTTGTCATAAATGTATGGCCTAAACCTTTAAACAAAACACACACACACGCACACACAGTATCCTTCTGTACCCTGTTTCCCTTATCCTGACCTAGATTTTCGTTCTTTTGCAGCTTGGTTCATGTTGCTGAGTTGCAAAGAGATAATGCTACGACTATCCTTTCCATAGCACTTCTTTGTGACTAGATCATATCCTAGAGTTAATCTATTGCTACCTCAGCATTCAAGATGGGGGATGGTAAATTTAGGCGGGGTAAAAATAGTAGGCCTATATAGTTTTCTTTCTTGTCGTTGGACAGCTGATGGTGTAGACTACCACTGTTCTTTTGAAGCTATATACAGAGGTTTGCCTCATTTTCAAGGTCCTGTCCTGTCACCAGGTCCCATAATTTCTCCTTTTCGAGTTAAGGAGACATGATGGATCCAACTTGTTCCCCTCGGCACTTGGTAATGATGAGTGTATGATGGACCTACGGCATATGATGAGGAACCGGATTTCCTCGTGTGCGTTTCCCCCTCGGGAAGGGGTGAAAGAATACTCCCCCAGTATCCATGCTTAAGAAGCAACTAAAGAGGCCTTTTTGTCTCCCATATTCTTCTGTTCTACATCTCTTCTTTACGATTCCGTGTGTCCTCTGGTCTGTATTTTCCTCATTCTATCAGGTTAGACATTTGGTTTCATGCTATGAATACTCGTAGTTTAAGACCTTCATATCCTTCACATAATCTAAAATCCCCCCCTTTAGTTTCTAATAATCCTCTGCCATGTTCTCCCTTCTCCTTACTATACCTTCAAATCATAACATAGTGCCACAGGATCTTTCTCACCTAAGCTCCATAGACTCATAAGCCGAAGCTCCCTAATAATTCTCTGCCAGCATTGTGTCCTCCCTTCCATATTTCCCATTCCTCAAACGACATAGTATCCTTCCTTCTCATACTCCTTTGTTGTGGGCTTTATATTGGTTTCCCATATTTCTCATTCCTCCTCAAACGACTGAGTATCCTTCCTTCTCATACATCTCTTTGTGTACTTCATACTGTTCTCAGATAAAAACATGTGGCATTTTCCATTGGCTGAGCAAGCGAACTTTGCTCTGATTATCGAGAGTTAATCTATTATTATGTGAGAGCAATATGAAGTTCAAAACAAAAGAGCACGAAAGAAAAATATTATCGTTTGAGGGATGAGAAATGTGGAAGGCAGGACATGATGCTAGAACTTTTGAACATGACTGTCAAATATACTGTATATAAAAAAAACGCGTCGTCAAAATGCGTATGTGTCTCTCCACTCCCTCCACTACGCCAAAACTGCGTCTTAGAATACGTAACTACGTATTGACCTTGCATGCAATGTATCCAAGATCGCTTTCCACTAAGGGACCTAGTTTAATTGGTTTTGGAGAGTTCGTGAAACCTCTTCCTCAGAAATTTATTCTGCACATGGCACTTTAACATCCAACTGCGTTACTGTTGTACACTCTCAATATATAAATAGCAGACGAGATAATAGTATGATGCAAATAAGTAAAATAAATTGCAAAGGAAGATTTGCTACAAGTCTCCTAAGCCACCTAGAATAGGGCCGTGTGTGACAACCACTTGGGCGGGATTCTCAATAAATATTGACGATCAATTCCCAGTCGTAATTTATAGACTTGTATTTGTAGGAAGATGTAGAGCTACGGGAAGACTCTTCACTTTCCCTCCTTGTCCCTCCTGTGAAAAGAAATACTGTCACAACAGAGGAGCAGTCGTAAATGCTGTATGTTCGTAAATCCCACTTGGGTCCGTTGTGCCTGGCGAACTTGGGTTGGTGGGAGACGGATGCGAGGGCAGTTACACATCCGGTGACGCCTACTTTGTGCTGCCCCCTCATGCATTACACTAGCTCAATGATTCGATTTTTAGAAAGCATTAGTCGGTATCCGTGGCTTTGACCAATTCCCTTCCTTGGTGAAACGCAATGGTAAGTAAATCCAAAAGAAATTAACGTTACCCCTATTTACTCTTTTATATGGTTATTGTGAAAGAAAATGCACATTCGTTTTTGTATACCCAGCAGTGTAGGGAATAAGTCAGGAAATAAACTAAAATACCAGAGTTCCTCCTACAAGTTTGAGAACGGAAATATTAATATTTTTTTCAAAACTTACGGGGACTAAAGAAAACTGTAGCGATCAACCTGAATGTGCAATAATGTCACAAAGTAATATTTTCTAGCCTCCATCACACCCTGCTCGCGAAATAGTTACAGAAAAGGCTCGTGTTGGGAGGGTTGGCAGCGAGACAGTCGGCGAGGTTGGCAACACGGTGCTGCTGCTGGACCCTGAGATGCAACTCCCACACCACCCGTTATATAACCTCCCAACGCCCCTGCAACACTTACTCTCTTGCTGTTTCTCGTGGGTACATGCACAAACCCAATCTCTGAACACTGGTATAATCTAAGACTCGTAATATGAAAGGGGTTTGGGTGTGCGCGAGAGGTAGAGGCAGGTGGTGTAGAGAATGCCAGGTGTGTGTATGCCGCCCCTCTGCCTCCCTGCCTACACCACCATCCTACTCTGGACAAAGGCTGCATGAAGGTGGCCTCAGCTGCCCCTCCACCACCGCCACTACCACCACCATAGTCCCACTCAGCCCCCCTTGTGTGCCAGGCTGCTGTGTAGTGGTGGTTGCTCGGCCTATGACCGTTCTCTACCACCCACGATCCATATTACAGACTGCTGAGTGACAAGTAGCCACACAATACGCGTACTCAAATTTATATCAATACCTATACCTTCCATAAAGAGAAGTAATGATTTATGGCTTCAAACACTTGACATATTGCGCTATGTATAATACATATCCTTTCCACTATACATCGGCCTTCAACGAAACAAAATACAGTAAAGGTGGACATAAACATCCTATACACCGGCATCAGAGCCCAGCGCTCACCAGAGCATCAGTACAAGGAACATACAATGCAGTTCTATTATACTTAAACCTTTCCACAGCACAAAAGGAGTATTTCTGAAGTCCTTATTCATTTATGTAAATCATTATATATTACGCTCGCAAACCCATTAATTCATCACGTTCAGTGCGAGTAATCGAGGGTGGTATTTAAAGCGGGTCCCACAGTAAACAGGAGAGCTTCTATAATTTGAACCATGTACAATAGACATAAAACGACTAAATATTTCGCAATTTACCTAAAACAAAATCAAGCACATATATTTCACATACTATATGAATAGCAGGGTCAATAAAATACCGTACATTATTGTAAATGTTTGGTCTCTAAAGAGGGATATCTGGCACAGCACGCACACCCTGATATAATGCGCATATATTATTACGAACTTGCCCAATTTGACAACTATTACTACTACATGAACAAGAGCTATAATATATACTTAAACATGGGAAAACGACAATGGCGTTATCGTACGCATCAATCGACTACATACGAAAGTTCTTTATATCCCTGCGTCCCGTATTTTGTAAATATCTCGCTTCGTTTACTTGTATGCTGTATGTATTTGCAGGAATATCAGCAAACAGTTTATTTTTACTGATTACATTCAACATATGCCTGATATATAAAGTAGCATTAGTATTTTGTATTGGTATATATCTATTTTTAATCTCATCAGACCACAGTAACGAAAATAGCTGATAAAGTTAGCTTTGGCCGATTCGAGCGGTTCACTATTCCCTCATGAGTTTGTGGAAATTTAGCCGAACCATTTATAGGTATAGGATTTCACAAGCGCCAGAAATCGAACAAAGAGGTATGGCATCACTGGCCTATATAATGTTCAAGAAAATATTGACGAACAGTTAGCCTAGAGTAGTTTAGTTGCATAGTCCGCATTCGCATAAGTGTTCAAACAAGTGTTCACGCTAGCATTTCTGGCAGTGTTGCTTTGGCTTCGTAATATGATTTCCTTAGCGATTTATTTTGCATATTGTACTTTAACGTTCTCCTGTAAAGTCGTTTCATTTCCGACATGGTTTGCGTCAGTATACATGAGGATACTGAGGTATCATGTACGGAATAAATCGCCAAGGAAGAGGTGTCTCGCAGCAGCCACTTGAAATACAAGGCTTGACAGGGAGACATAATAACTGGAGGTGGGTGTAGTGACGAGCGAGGCATGAACCACTGCGAAAGGCGTGGTGAACCCATTCTTCCTCTTAGCGCTGTTTGGTGTCCTATTACAGAAGGCAGGAAGCTGTTCACATCCCCTGCGTGTGCTATAAGATTTCATACAAGCTGTAATATAGCCCCCCCCAAAAAAAAAAAATAATAATAAAAATCACATAGGTAAAAGGCCAGACTGCTCCAAGGTAATGTAAAGGTGATCTATGGAACCAAAATGAGCTACTTCACATTCCCAGGTTTAGATTTAACCTGTAATAGAGGCAGGAAAGTAATTAATCTTATAGGCAAAAGCCTCCAGAATATGTAAGGGTGATCTATGGAATCAAAATGAGATAATTGACATCCCCAGCTTGCGCTATCATGAAAGATTTTGAACAAACTGCAATATAAGCAAAAACTAATTATAAAGGTAAAAGGCTACATTACTCCAGGGGATCAGGAAGAGAAGTCTCTGAAACCAAAATGAGGTAGTTATAAGAATGATAAACTGATAGTCGTGAGACTGTGGGACTGGGAGAGGAACTGCAAAAATGTGGTTTATTGGAGAGAGGTGTGAGGAAGTGGCGTGGCTGGTGCTGTCCCAACCTCCGCTCAACCAGCACTCAGTTGTCTACTCCGCCACAACTCCCGCTCCCACCGCTCGACTACCCATCCTAAGTAACTTATCCAACCCCCTCCCGTTCCATATTATTCCCATCTTAGTTAAAGTTTGTTATAATTCAAAATAATTAGTAGTTCATTTTATGTATTCTGCAAAATAAATATGTCTTGAAAGAGTCAGTATAGAGTTAAAAGTTTATAAGTTGAGCAGCCAAACTTTCAAATGAAGCCTTGGCTGTTTACCAACAGATGGCAGTGACGATGTTTGTGGCTGTAACCAATACTGTGTTGGGGAGCCGCTCGCTTTCCTTCACACTATATACCATTTTTCTACGTTTTTAAGTGAAATGTCAGCTTTGAGATAGACGTGAGTGATGTGAGAGTGTTATACGAGTTTATAATGAACGACGAGAACGAAGAAGAAAGTGTAGAATCCCTAATATTTGTAAAAGGCCTGCAGTAAGCCTAACACCCGCGGCCCTCTTGGTTCAATGATTGTGAAGCAACACAAACTTGTATTGGTCTGCGGACGATGGTTTCTCCCTCTAAAAAGAGGCAGATAAAGGGTAGAGTGAGCACAGGACATAAGTTTCATCGCAAAGGTGAATATTATTAGTGTTGTAAGGTGTAATGGAGGATTTGAGAGGGGGAGAGCGTAATGGTGGTGGTGGTAAGGACGCCAGCCAGCCAACACCCGACCCGCACTCCCTCCCTCACGCTCCTCCCTCACTCCCTCATCACGCCCGTATTTGCCCTCCTTCCTCCCTTCCCATCAGCGTGAGACGTCAGCCCATTTATTTTAATCATCCATTCAATAATTAGTACAATAAGACGGGATCATAACAACAGCTTTCTCCAGGTCAGCAGATCAGCATCGGTAGACTCCCATGATTATCCAGGCCACAGAAGTGATAGTTAGCTCACCCATACACACTGTAAAGCAGAACAGGAAGTCAGCTCCTAAATAGTTCAGCATTATGGTGGAATCATTTATGATAGTGCCAAAATGTGTTTTTTTTTGTGTAGTTACTGAACAGTAAACTGGGATTCTTTTGATATAACCCAACACTGCTTTGTGGTATAAAGTAGTTTAAGTGGTTGTTTGGTGGTTAGAAAAGGAGAATAAGTGTCTTGTTTCTTTTAATTTAGAGAATCCAAATACTGCACAGTATTTTGATGACTAGCTTTCTGTGGTATTATTGTTGAATTGCCATTTCTTTGTTAAAAGTACCAAAGAAGTAGAAGTATGCCAGAAATAAAGTGTAGAAAAGCTTAAATCATTAGGGAGTTACTTGAAATGTTTGGATTTGGGCACAGTTGGTTAGGTACAAGCAGGAAGAGGACATAGACTAAGCTAGACAGTTACAGAAGGTTGGATTGAAAGGTCATTGTCATAAATTGTCCTTTTTTAATATGCGTATTTGTTAAATGCCCACAGTACATTAAAGAAAATTTGTCCAATAAAGATCCAATGCTTGCTGCGTATAAAAATGATGTATCCACTCCCTCTAGGGTCTAATTGCAATTTTAGACCCAGTAGGTTTTGATGGTGAAAACTTTTGGTGTTTTTCTGGTGGCCTGTGGTGTAATTATAGTAGCTAATTTAATTTTGACATCCATTTCCATTGAAAGTTAGTTTTAAAATAGCCTAGCTCCCCCACACCTGGCAATAAAGACAGAACTGGTGAATGGATGGTTTTTGGGTAGGCTGTCTCATCATTAAGAACACTAAATTTCAATAGTAATTGGTTATAAGCCATCTTTTTTGTTGTTTTTCAATATGAGGGCTGCCAGTAAATTCTGAGGTGGAGGTGATGCATATTTGCACAGGGCAGGGAACTTGGGTTACTGTGTCCCCACCAGTGTTAGTCATAGAATACTGCAGGCCCTGTTATCTGCCTTGTGTGATATCTGTTCAAATAACCTAATTCTCTTACGTTATGCACCAATGGAAAAGGTGTCTGTTTTTTCCACAACTGACCTAGCAAGTGTGGTAAACAGTAAATAGTCGAGTATATAGCTACAGGCACTGGTAGCGTATGCTTGTATGTACAGTACTGGTGTCCCCCCCCCCCTCAGATACTCAGGGGAGTTTTGAAACTAGTGGAATCAGATCATTACCCATATACTGTATATTAGAGGATTATTTTTGCTAAATGTCAGTAGATAGTTAACTGTCCTGAATCTAGTGATTTTATTTAGTATTACGGTATTTTTGTTACCACCAGAGTATTTTAGTAAGTTTGGGAGAGTTCTCGAATTGAACAGGTTGCCTTCATTTGCCCTGTCAATGCAGAGTTGAAAGTTGAATAAAATCGTCTGGTAGCAACAAGAGTAAGCACTAAAGTATGTCACCAGGATTCAGGGAGTTAAATAGATTAAAATATAAAAACTCTACAAGTGTTGCTTCTATAAAGTGTTTCCTTACCTGCATGACAATATAAGTGCACTCGAAACTGATCAGATGAAGCTAACACTGCAGACCATCTCTAAAATATCTTTTTAGGGTGAATAGCTTTGTTAACACTGCCTTCTTTTTTACTTACCTTGTTGTGTGAATTTTGCTAAATAATGTGGTGTAACTTTTTTCCAAAAAACATAAAACATTGGTGGCATATAATTAGACTTTGAAGTGTTGTGAGGATAAATGTATGAATTTTGCTGAATAATTTGGTGTAACTTTTTTCCAAAAAACATTGGTGGTATATAATTAGACTTTGAAGTGTTGTGAGGATCAATTTCTCGAGAGCTCTGGTCGTTTCGTTCGTTTTCGTTTTTGAAGGCTCCAACATGCTTGCATGTGTCGGCCTTGGTCACCTAATGGCGGCTCTCCACGCTGCTCGATCTCTGGCAGCCTCCCTATTCAGTCCCTTAACCCTTAAGTCACATTTAATGACCTCATCCCATGTCTTTCTCGGTCTACCCCTCCCAACCCCTCCCCCAATATTAACACTTCTCACCCTCTGTACCCAATTATCCTCCCCCATCCTCTCCACATGTCCAAACCACCTCAGGTTACCTCTCCTCATCACAACACCAATACACTCCAGTCCCATCCTACCTCTCAATTCTTCTATCGTAAACCCAGCCCCCCCAGGCCTTGCACGCAGGGACGCACTGCACATCCACCTAATCATTGTCATTTCTGTACGTTTAAACCTGCGAATATCCTCTTCCTTTACTGCCCAGGTCTCACTACCATACAGCATCACACTCCTAACACATGCTGCATACAAAGACCCCTTAGCACGTAAGGAGAGTCCTCTCAATGTCAGGAGAGGCAACAGCTCCCTGAACTTCTTCCAACCACTTCTCACTCTAGCAACCGAGCTAACTCCAGCCCCACCTCCGGCACATAACATGTCTCCCAGATAACAAAACTCCTCCACACACTCAAGAGACTCACCTGCAAATTCAACCCTCTCACGCCTAACAATCTCCACCTGCTCTCCCCGACACACTGCACACATGAAATCAGCATTATCTCGCAGTCTACCTCTAATACCACTACATCTCTTGTGCACCCATCTATCACAAACACTGCACAAGATGGAATTACTTCCCACACCCATGTGGCAATCTGCATTTACCCTTAAGCCCTTGTACCCCATACCATCTCTCCACTTCTTAAATCTTTCCTCAGCCTCCCCTTCATTCTCAGCAATCAACACCAAATCATCAGCATACAACATCTCCCATGGGAGTCCATCTCTGAAGTCACGTGAGAGGGCTTCAAGCACCATGATAAACAACAAGGGACTCAAAACTGACCCCTGATGCACACCAACATTCACGGAAAACTCATCACTCAAAGCTCCATTCACTCTTACCTGGGTGCGAGCACCCATGTACATGGCCATAACCACCCTAACCAGCCATTCTTCCAACCCTAGCTTTCTCATTTCCCACTTCACCACCTCTCTAGGGACTCTGTCAA
>JAGKTI010038367.1:0-10734 GCA_018397915.1 Birgus latro | reverse complement strand
AATCATTTCCTGCACCCAAACCCAATCCCTTCCTGCACCTAAACCCAATCATTTCCTGCACCCAAACCCAATCCCTTCCTGCACCCAAACCCAATCATTTCCAGCGCCCAAACCCTCTATACTTTAAAAATATATGGGTACGTAAAACAGTTATTTCAGGTTAAAAGTATTTAAATATTTAACGATCGTCTGGCCTTCCACAACGGGCTTTAGCTTTTTTGCATAAATATTTCTCACATGTTTTGACCGATACAACTACGGATTCATTACATATTTTTTCCTTTCTACTCTTACACTCACCTATACGGGCACTAGAATTAGCTCTTAAATGTTTCTTTTGACAGTGAATGATACATAATGTGTTTCTTCAACATTAAATGACCGCTTGTTTACGCTAGTCCACTTTAATAACTTCTGTTTAACATTAATTTTTACTTACATCAGTTATATCCCTGTCACTTTGGAAACTTATATGCTTCCTTTACAAATGCAACAGACGAGAGATTTGGGAGTCATATGAAACAGCACTGACAAAAATACAGCAAAGGACCAAGCGCTGAGCCTTGAGATACCCCCACATTACACAGAACATCTAAAAAAAAACATCCATTAAAACGAAGCTGAAACTGGACGGTAAACATCATTATAACTTCACTACATTCGTACAGAGGAGTAACTTTAGCAATTTCTTTTTTTATCCATTAGGGAATACACATTAACTGAACAATAAACTAGTTATGTACATCAGTCCATTATTATAAAGGGGATGCTTAACTTAATGGTAGTGTCGATTCATCCACAACCTGACTACCTGTTTATTGCAATACCCTTCCTGCAATGGTAGATAGTAAGGTAGGATTAGAAAGGTGTGGTTGCAGGATCCTATACCTTCTAATGCAACACCTTTCCTAATGATATCCATCCTAGCAGCCTTACCTAATACTACCACCTATCCTAATACCATATCCTAATACTCCCACCTATCCTAATTTCCTCCGTACTCCCACCTGCCCTAATACCCCCACCTGATACTCCCACCCAACCTTATACTCCTCCCCGCTCTACAGTGGGAGGTGGTGAGGGAGGACTGTGAGGGCATGATGGGGGGAACCTGCCTATTCTCTCGCTCCACCACTTGTGTTGATGTCATCGTCACATCAGATTCGGGGTAAGTTAGCTCTCTCTCTCTCTCTCTCTCTCTCTCTCTCTCTCTCTCTCTCTCTCTCTCTCTCTCTCTCTCTCTCTCTCTCTCTCTCTTTCTCCCTCTCTCTTTCTCTCTCACCGTGTCATGTCTTCCCCCAAATCATCCTGCCAGCTCAGTGTATAACCTAGTTCATGCTTAGAGTATTAAAGAATTCACTCACAAACTTTCCATAAACACTGATGTCCATAAGCATCTAATATATCCAGAATTATGCACCATTTCCTTATTGTAAACCTCTAAACCAAATTTTCTGCCATTACAAAAGTATTCATATTAAATAGTTTACTACGAAAGATCTTCCCTGCGCAGAGAAAATTCACCTACGCGATTTTAGAGTGATATATTCTCAAGCTGGAAGGGTGAAGTGATAAGCTCTCCCCTACGATAAAAAATACTACTACTACTACTACTACTACTACTACTAATAATAATAATAATAATAATAATAATAATAATAATACCCAGACGGCAGCAATGACAACTTAAAATTGACATCAAGGTACTGCAGTGGCTAACATAATTCAATTTGTAATCATTTTATTCTGGTTTCTCTTCTCCCTTGACCCGTTCACTCCGATGATGTATTTTTCTTTACATTTTCCCGAATTTAGGACGATTTTATGCAATCAACAGAAAGACTGACGAGCAGAGTGTATGTGAGTGAGGTGGAGGGGGCGAGAGGGAGGGGGAGGCCGAGGATGAGATGGAGGGATGGAGTGGAGAGGTACATGAGAGAGGGGTGTGTGAGCTGGGAGCGGGTTAGTGAAATGGCGGGGGACAGAGCGACATGGAGGCGATTTGTTTGTGGCCACCCCGTGCGGGATTGAGGCGTCTGGCAATAGATAGATAGAACAGATCCCCAATGTTAGTAAAGGAGTTAATAAAGGCAATAAATAATCCCTAAAGTTAATAAGGTATCCACAAATAAAATCGTCTTTGAAATAGCAATAATGAGACAGAAAATACTTTATCGGATTTATGGACCATCAACGTCGTGGGTCACCTTATCTCTAACGCCGGTGATGAAGAGAGACCTTCGCGTGGTGGCACCAATATAGCCGAGCTGCGGAACTGCCCAGGTGCACTAAGGTTCTTCTGTCCCCTCTCTATTCCCTAAAAGAAGAATGGTGGACTGCAGGAGGAGGGCAACTTCAGTCAGCAGTCCACTGGATTCACGTGTAGATAAGCTTGGGGTGCAACTACTACTCGCAAAAGTTTCGAGGGGGGATGCAACTACTACTCGCAAAAGTTTCGAGGGCCTGAGGATGAAGACACTCAATTCAGTCCCTCCATTGTAACGTCTAATAATTTTTGGTATCATTACACTCGCTTATTGAATACGGAGAAGATCATCGCCGGAAAAATAAGGTGAAATTGGGGTTACATAGTATTGTTTACCTGTCTCTCGCCGTAAATGAGGTGAAATTGGGGTTACATAATATTTTTTACCTGTCTTTCTTTCTCTCACCACTTCAGGGAGGACCTCAGTGAACTTCAGTACCTGGACCTCCTCAACATCAGGCGCTGAACATGAAGAGGAGATTCGGAGCTTGGGGCCTCGCGCTGAAGGAGAACGCAGCATTATCAGGCTAACTAGTTTTATTTTATTTTATTTTTTACTCGAAGTGTTGTTAATATTCAGAGACCGCGGATGTCCTTCTCATTTAATTCTTGTCCTGACGATTTTATTCAGCTTGGGGTATGTTTTTTCTCTCTCTCTCTATCTGTTAAACTGGAGGGGTTAGATACAACTTCAATAAACCCTTTCAAAATCTAAGGCCTTTCCTGGATTGAGAAAAATCGTCTGGGAGCAGCAAGAATAAACTAAAACGAACATCAACAAGATTCAGGGTATTAATCGTGCTACACCTGCTGCAATTTACACCTGACTGAGGATAGCGATATTTCACGTCATTATTTGGCGATCATAATTTATCTCAACTCAATCAGAATTACAGTAGTTTTTTATTTTAAGCTGGTGTCTTCATTAACTCTGTTGTTTGGGTCATTATAATGGTAAAATAAAGGTTCTAAATACTGCAGGAACTAACAGTTATGAGTAAAATGTTATCAGTTTTAAAGGACGAATTATCTTACTCTGATTACTGTTAAGGCTGCTCTGTTACCACCACGAATATAAGCCGAAACTTATATAGCACTTACCAGCTCATAGCTTAATGGAATAATATTGTTTTTAAATCTCTCTTGCCTCACTTACATGCACTGTTTTGTCCCGTATCTTAATTGCACTGTTCCAAATACTACAGTAAAATATGCCCCATTGAAATTCTATCGACCCTAATTGCTTGTCCCTGTACATTGTTTAGGGGGGGTCATTCAGCACCACAATACCTGATCCTGGAAAATGGCATTGTTGATAGTTGTTCATGGATTTATATGACAGGATGTTCCTTTGTGTTCCTAGCTTCATTAAACTGCAGTCGCCTTGTTAGATATACTGTTAGCAAAGTTATATAGGGTACACTAATACAAGTCTGATAAATACTACTGTTCTTAATTATTCTCAGTTTTATCAGACGAAATATTATCTTGGTGATTATTAAACACCTCAGCCTAGTATCATTTTTTTGTTTAGTCGTGTTTTTTTCCAGATGTTTTCAATCAGCTTTGGAGAGACTTTTCAGACAGGAAATTTGACACATACCATTAAACCCATCAGTACGAACCGATTTTCCTAAGTTAAAGAATTTGGAAGCAGGAATAATAATAATAATAATAATAATAATAATAATAATAATAATAATGTCAATGTGGTGTATGGTAGGTGGCTATAGGATTAACAAAATAGATATTCTCCTAAACTATATTGTCAACTCTCTAGATTTATTAGACTGTGATCTTGTTTGTGTACGTTTCTGGCTTCATAATGTAGCCTGTCATTCTGATATTTTGTTAGCTTACTTCCAAATACTCCAAAATGATGTGTTACTGAAAAGGTACTGTTCTTAATTACACCCAACTTTATCAAATTAATATTACTTTTGCAACAAGCGAAGGATTAAATAATTAGATAGTCTTTTTGTCTAGGTGATTGTTAACATGATTTCAAATACTCCAGTGAAACATGTGTAACTATAATGTATAAATGTATGACTAAATTATATCGTTCCCAGTTTTAATTCACGCGTTGTTACCTTGCTGCGTTCATTGTCAAGGTGCCTTTACCAACACAATATATAATTAAAGACTAATAAATGATACTCCCAATTCAGAGATTTACCAGACTCGTTTCTAGCGTCATTAAAATATAAGTGTTAGATATATTGCTATCGTAGTGCCAAATACTTGAATATACTATGTCTAACTAATGACTATGTCCCAAAATTTTCTCAACACTTTCACGGCAACAATACTGTACCACCAGACTCACTGCTTCATTAATACAGATTGTCAAGTCCGATATATTGTTAGAACAGTTCATTAATTTGCATATGAGCTTGTGTGATTAAAATGTTAATAATTACTGCTGGTTTTATGAAACTAATGATCCTGCTGACACGTGTGCCTATGTTCTTCTTATACAGCATTAGCAAAATTCCATAAACGCGACTTACACCTGCCAGATAAATGCTTTCTTGATCTAAATTGCTTCTGTCTTTTAATAAGCTTTGAATTTGTGCTCGTTTAATTGATGGCATAATATCCTACGCTCCTCAAATACCTGTCTGTAATATTGCTGGCCCTTTGTATTTACCTGGTTTATCTGAAGAATTAATGTTGCTCCAGCTTTCATTAACTTTTTCAGCCCCTGGACCTCATTAAAAGTTTATTCATGCTGCGATGTGGAGAGGATGAGGGATGAGAGACTGACTAGAAGAGTGATGTGAGGTGGAGGGGGAGGAAGAGGGGGAGGGGGAGACTGAGGATGAGATGGACGGATGGGGTGGAGATTATATAAAAGAGGGATGCGTGAGCTGGAGAAAAGGCAACCAAATGGCAAAGGACAGGGTGACGTGGAGGCGATTTGTCTACGGTCACCCCATACGGGATTAAGGCTTCTGGATGTGACAGGCAGACAGACTAGCATACGAGTTTATTCATTTACTCCTTTACTATTGGACCTCCTTTACTAAGCTTAATAAAATCGTAGAATAAAACAGAAAGTACGCCACCAGCCTGAGGGGGTTAATCTAGACAGCCTATTAATCGTCTGTCAGGCAGGGTTATATATCAGCTGAATGAAACACCCTGCCATTACCTAAAATATACTGTGAATATGCGGTAGATTTTTGGCTAGATATATTACGGATTCGTGTGTCATAAAAATACATGTCTGACAGGCAAAAACTACATTCTTAATTGCTCCCGAGTCATTAGCGTGGAGGAGCTGATTAATGACGACTTTGCATCATTAGCTACATTCATAACTGCCTTTGCTTAATTAGGCTAGAATTGCTGATTACCCAAGAACAGGCATTAACAAGAACTGATATTCTCATTGGTTACGAGCTTAAAAGGGGCAGACATAGATGCATTGTGATTGCCGGACCATCATTGAGAGAGAGAGAGAGAGAGAGAGAGAGAGAGAGAGAGAGAGAGAGAGAGAGATTCATTGGCTGCCCAGAGGATTTGGGATATAGGAAGGCCTGAGTCTAGCGGTCGTGTTCACCGTAGCACCTCTTCTTTAGCGACTTATTCTGCATATTACATCTTATTATTCCTCTGTAAGTTATTTCCATCTCTTTTATATCGAATTAGATTGTATTAAAAACACATGACTGTACTAATGAATTATACAGACAAATAAATGGGTTAGAAAGAGGTGTTATTGAGCTTCTTTAGACACAAAAATAAGTCTGTAAGGAAAAGGTGTTATGGAGCTCCTTTAGACAAAGAAATAAATCGGTAAGGAAGAGGTGCTACGAACTTCTTCAACCGACAAAAATAAGGGCTTAGAATGCCATAATCCGGATCATCAAGTCAGGGGAGATCACGCTATGGCCCTCAGTCTGATCTCATATGGGGCTTCCTAATGCCTCTTCCTTACCGGTTTATTTTAGTAGATGGCCCATTAATATTCCCTTTGTAGTAGCTATAACCCCAGGCTCATCTGGAGGTGAACCCGGTGGACTGCAGGCTCAACTTACCCTTTTCTTCCACCATCCTTCTTTCGGGGGATAGCGAGGGAGTTGGGGGATGTTAGTATAACCAGGCAGAGGAGTTGTTAAGTTGCATCAGTGCCACCACACGAAGGCGTCCCTCTCAGGCAACGTAAGAGCAGCAGCATTCCCTTGTAAGGTATTCATGTTTTCTAGCTTCATAAAGACAAGCATCATACAAGGTAGACGCAAGATGTAGTGTTAAATAATTCGCCTAAGATACTGTTCGAGAAAGCCTGCCAAACCTAACCAATACTCCCTTATGTCCCCAGGTCGTAGTCAGCAGCTTCATTGACCTTCACGTGCGTAAATCTTGTAACAATTTGGTTTATTCGTACGCCTGTCAAACACTTCACACCAAGGCATTAGTGAAATGAAATGAGTATGAAAAATGAAATTGATGAAAATGATTTAAAGATAATGACTTTTTTTTTTTTTTAATGGTGAAAACTGGCTACGGTCCTGTATTTACGTTTCCCACTGTCAGCATTTGGAGGACAGACTAAGTACAAAAATACTAGGTGCGGAAGCGTCATGGCCCTTTGGTTAATGGCCTTCGTAACGAGTGGTATGACAAGGTGATTTTGTGTTGCTTAGTGTGAGAGGGTGGTGTGGTGTGGTGGTGTGGTGTTGTATATGGTGTGGCCACGCTAAATTCGCTAAAATCTACTGGAGTAATACACTCTGCATCCAAAAATGTAAATGGTTAAAAAGAGACATAGACAAAGCCGTTCCTTGATATGACCCCCCATCTATAACCTCGACCCACCTGTTGGACTCGATCCGTGGCGCATTATCACATTCCCTCGTCCACCCTTAGACATCCTACCAACCGGGCCACTGTGTTACCTCTGCACTGAGTAATATAGTCCGATGTTTGAAAGATAATGGAAAATCGCAGTGACGGACTAGAGGCGTGGTGAAACTCTCCTAACTGGCAGGCAAATGAAATGTCGTCTGGGAAATTAAATGAAGTAGAGAGATTGATTATCACCCAAGAAAATGGTACTGATGAAGGCAGGCAAAAAAACATGATAATGAGATATGTCTGCCGCAGCAACTGCTGAGGATGTCAGTGGTGAATATATTAAAGAAAAAAACACCAAATTAAACAGAATGCTTTAAAATGCCCTAAAACAAAGGTAATGAAAATGGCAACATGCAGAACGTTGCCATAGTAAGAACATCAATATTATTAAAGCAATTCACAACATATTATGACAACAGAGACTACAGCACGAAGCAAACTCCACCTTTCCCAGTGGAAGACAGAAACTTTGACTGAACCATCGCCCTGCCACACCCAGGAAATCATCGGCTTCACCTTCACGAACCACATGAGCCCTGAAAAGTGAGTGAATCCACCGGCCTCTTACCAAACTTGCACAAAAACTCGGACATATATCAATAATCCACGCAAACTATTTACGCTGACTACGAAGTTTACTTACATTTATAAAGCCATAACTGCTACAATTGCATGAACGATAAATATTCTTTATAAATAAGACGAAGCTTATTCATATGCACTGAATACTGACTTTGAAGCTTATGCCTAATCAAAATTACTGAGCATTTCCCAACAATAACAAAACATTACAAGAGTAGAGCGCGTATTATCTTATATTTGTAACTGAAAATATAAGGAAATTTGTAGTGCGTAATCCTGTAACTGTTAACATATCTCTCAACTGAATAAAATCTTCGGGTGTTAGGCTACATTCCTAAGAGTACCTGCACCAGTAGTAAAGACTGTGTGACGAAGAATTATCATTATTTAAACTTCCAGGATTTGTCTGAGTTGAGCAAAATCTTCAGGTGTTAACGTGATTAAAATACCCAACTCTACCAAAAGTACCAAAAATGAGTTAAAGTTGTTTATAAAGGGCATGAATAATAAGGGAGTTCTGCCTAAAACGATGAACTATTACGGTGAACTTTTAAGTCTACTTTTAAGAGGCTTTGGAGATGTCGCAACTCCTCTTTATTAGCTATTTATTCTGCACATTAAAAATCGGTATCTTATATGTTATTAATGTAAACAATGTGGATATTCGAATGATATAAATAGCTTACGAGAGAATGCTAAGGTGTAAATGGAAAATAAATCACCAAGGAAAGGGTACTACAAAGCCGCCTGTTTCACTTGCATTACAGCCCCTTACTGGACGGTGTTTCATCTGGAGAGGGTTTAACTTCCGCCTATCGACTGCACGAGGATATAAAGTTTCTCTTAACTCCCACAATGCACTAGAACACGATCCGCAGTGTGTATATATTAACGAGATTGTAATGTACCGTAAAGCACCGTCATTTGTGTGAGGCTCGAGGTTCCCCGGCCCACACACATGAGGGTGTTTTACGGTACAATGTTGTTACACGATTCACAGCAGCTTATGTTTTACGCCTATCGACTGTGCCCCGGTAATAAAAGGTCAGTCAATTTCTGCTGTCTACTATCCCAATCTTCCCTGAACACACACACACACACACACAGAATCCTTAATTTGATTGCCTCTCAGCTGCACGAGGGTCAGTGATGCAGACACTCAATTTTTACCGAAATCTCATGCATCATTTAGAACGCAACATGAAAGGGGTTATTTCCATGCCTATTGACTGCACGAGAGGCATTAAAGCCATTTTTTTTTTTTTACGAAGTCCCAGTCTTCCTCAACCTCCAGTGGTCGTAATCCTGGTTCCCATTTCTTTAGCTGGGTATTAGCAGCTGTAATTCCAACCCCAGGCTCATCTGACGGGGAAAGCGGTGGACTGCAGGCTGAAACTGCCCTCCTCCTGTAGCCCACCATCCTCATTTCGTGGGGTAGGGAGAGCTGAGGGACGTTTGTGTAACTGGGCAGCTCCACCGACGTGTTATATGGGTGCTACCACGTGAAGATGTCCCTCTCCAGATAGGCAAACAAGGATATGTCTGGCCAGCCCAAGAATCCATGTCTTCAACCAAGATTGGAGAGAATTCGAATGGGATCTCGAAGCAATTTACTTCAACTGTATGAAAAATGGAACTTTGATGCAACAACACATAACGAAGTATTTGAGTCACGTTTCTCTGTTGACAATCGAGCGGCCACAACCAGTACCAACCGGTCACATGGAGTTTTCGACATTTCTGATCAGCCACAATTGCCCTAAAGTGGTGCGACTCAAGGAACATGACCACATCAACTGGTCATGTCCAGTATGAGACAGCCCTAGCATGTATTCAATATGGACGGTGGGTGTTAGTGCCGAAGTTGTGACATGTAGAGGTGTATGGTATGTAGGACTGCTGGGCCTTGATAGCAGGCTGTGAAGCCTATGCCCAGAGTCGGATACATAAAAAAAAAAAAAAAACTACAACACACACATCGAACTTTGACCTTTCCCTTGCTATTTGTTTGAATCCTCTCATCTGTGGATTACCCTGAACCCAATGGATAAAAGCTGATTAAGCTGCCTTTGCACTGTGACCTGATTAACTGACCTATTCTCAAAATCAACTGGTCTGCCTCTTAGCTGCCTCAATCCTTCCACCAAGCTTGATCCATATAAAATAAAAATTGTTTTAGTTCGCGCACACATCCACAGACTGAAATTTGTCCTTGCCCCGTAACTTTGGCTTTTGACTAATTGTTCTCAAAATGGACTCCCTTCGTACTTGCCTTACCCTCTACTCCTCCACCAAGTTCGGTGTAAATCGGAACAAAACTATTTCAGCTGACCTTGCCACGTGACCCTGACGGTTGATTTTCAGTGTTGTTCTCTAAAACATTAAGTCGCCCTTTTAGTTGACTCTCGTTTCTTTCACAGAGTCTGGTTCACATCACATCAAAACTGTTTGAGAATACTAGTACACTACAACCTGATCTCTTACCTGCAACTCGGCCACTTAAATAAATAGTGACATTAAGGTGTTGAGATGCCTGTTAGCCTGTAAAGAATGATGGCGAAACAAACAAAAAATAAAAAATAAAAAATAAAGCTGCAGGCACAAGTTATCATTTCATTTCATTACGATAAAAACAGAAACAGTTAATAATACTTTCAAAACACAGCAATGCGATCTTCGGATCAAACAAAATAAATACTGTACTGTGCGGTAGTTTCATGACTGACGTGAAGGTGAATTAGCATGCTTATTCGCAACTGTACAAGAAAAGACACTGGGTATTCCCTAAAATGATTACGAAACATTTGAATTCCAGTGTGTATGTGAAACAGGGAACTGAAAAGCCACAGTTGAAAAAATAAACTTTTTTCCCCCTAGGTAAAGGGGAAGAGGAAGAAGGGCGAAAACAAGTGAGGATTTCAGCCAGGATTTTCGACGAATTGGGAAATCTGTCCACGAAATGAAACTGTGTTTGTATCAGTGCTAAGTGGGTACAGTCCAGTGCTTCCTGAACCCCTTCC
>JAGKTI010038364.1:0-10735 GCA_018397915.1 Birgus latro | reverse complement strand
TATGGGGGGAGGGGGAGAGCCTGTAGACATGTTGACCGTACGTTGCCCATAACCAGACCCATCACGGTGGAAGTGGGGCGGGGCGCATACTCTTTCTTCATCCCCTCCGTCACTAGACATACACAGTTGCGGACTTATTCTCTCATTTCTCACTTATCCATCTTCCCCATTTGCACCTTCTTTTATTCTTTCCTTTCCCCTTCTTCCTGTAGCCCACGCCATCTCTCTCATCCCCCACCCTTCACCTCCAGCCCCATGCCACACCCACGGGCACTAATGGCGAGTCTATGCATTATGGATGGCGGCCAGGCCAAGGTCTGCTCTCCCTCCGCCCGATAAAGTTCTCACTCCGCCCTGACACTGACCTCACCGCCCCGTCAGCCCACGCTCTCCCTTGGGGTCACAGCGCTGGGCAACCTCTTTAGCGTTAACTACCCTCTGGCTTGTTTGTTGGGTGAGAAACTCATGATTGATTGCTGGTTGGCATGCTATACACTTTGGTTTTGCTCTTCCATTTAGATTTTCTCTTCCTGTGTTAATACAAGTGTGATGGATTGAGTTTTCATCACTGTTTTGTAGACCCGTTAACTCCACCAGTCAGATTGCTGTTTTATTCTGGTTAGCGTAATATATTTTTACTTTGGCAACCGTTGGATAATTTTCTCTGGCTACAACTAGACAATCTTTATCAGCTTAAGAGGGACCTCCTTGACTGAAGAGATGTAAAAGTTTCCGTCAGATGCCTCAGTGTATTTTGTTGTGCCTTAGAAAAGAATAAAATATTAGTTTTATTTGCAACTTCGTCCCAATAGGTCATAATGTTTGAAAGCTTTCGAAGTCTTGCTAAACCAAGCACAAGCTAACGTAAGCTGTTGTGCTGGCTTCCATTATGGGCAGATATTTTAGCTCACAGTGGGGAGGCTAATGAGGGGAGTGGGCAAGACTGGGATGGGCGTGGCTGGTAGCAGGCCGTGGGATTTACCTGTGGTCCACCTGTCTCATTAGCTTGTGAAAGACACCACAGCAGGTCTCACTCAGCCTGGGGAGGGTTGTGGCAGGATGGATTTTTCGTAAAAGTTTTGACTGCTTAAATATTTTCCACATATGAGTTAGGTCATTTGGCTTTAACTACTGTATCTATTGTGTAAATGTGAGCGAGGTACATTTTACACCCATTTTCATTTAAGGATTTTACGCAGGCGAAAATAATACTCTGGGCTAAGGCAGAATGCGTGATCGACCGTCGCAGTGAAAGTGATAATTGTTTTGTTTTCTGTTATCAACAACCCCCTGACCGCTTTTTAAATAGCAACGAAGACTCATTGTAGGATTTTTGGTAATTAATAAGCCGACAGAAATTTTGGACGGGTTTAGCTTTACCGAACTTATCGTTATTTTTTTTTTATCTGAAAGCGTCATAGAGATCATTTAGTAACGCTGTGGTGTAACTTAATCCTCTCCTTCCAGCTGTACTAAATCGTCCGGTGTTATCCTTGAAAATAAATGAATAAACCAGTAAATAAATAAATACGTTGTTGCCGGCGAAGGGGGTAAGACGGATACACGTAAAAGACAAACTGTGTTGGATCTTCATTTCATCCTTTTGTAGATTTCTCCCAAGTTCGGGGTACTGTGTGTCTTGTTAGCAGCAGATGAGGAGAGGAGATAGGAGGAGGAATAAATAAATCAGTGCTGGAGGCTGTGATGTTTCTCGACAACTAATGTAGCCTGTTAAATCATCAGTGTAGAGGCCGACCGAGATAACCAGTGTAATGGGGACTGTTCAGGTAGTGAGTGGTAAGGCCTGGTGGAGTATATTAATGGGTAAGATGGGTGCTGGGGAAAGGCGAGGTAGATTCGGTCTTCACTGGGTAGCGAGAGAGTTTCTGTTGTTGCTGGATTGTACATGGTTGGAGGAGGGAATTGTGTGTGGGCTGGGTTATACTGTATGTGTGAATTGTGTATGGGTGAGTTGTGTGTTTGGTCTTTATGATGCGAAGTTTAGTTATAGGGCTGATTATGTGAAGGCTTGATTGAGGGAGGGTTGTGTGTTGTCAGGTTTGGGTTATGTGTTTTTTGTGTATGTTTTGTGTGTGTGTGTGGGGGGGGGGGGTTGTGAGGTCTGGAGATTTGTGTTGTTTAGGGTATGGACTATAATGAGGACACAGTTACGTGAGGATTGGATTGTGCGTGAGGATTGGATTGTGCGTGGGTCTAGATGTGTGTAGATGATTGTATGCGAGTTGGGTTGTTTTAGGAGTAAGGTGTTTATCGAAGCTGGGTTGATGATGTAGCTGTATTAAGTGAAAGACTTTAGAACAAGACGCGACAACCAGAGTCCAGGAAACACCACAGTAGAGCTGAATCTGAGTTGCAGTTCAGTATCGGCTGGTGTGACGTTTGCGGTTGGACATGTAAGCTATAGAATTACACCGAACACACAGCCTCACGCGTATATCTCACCTTTCTAGCGACACGCGAAACCTGAACACGCCTTGGTTGTGTTTGTGGTCATGTAACTGTGGTGATGGGAGGGGCAGGTTACATGATACAGGGAAGGAAGATTATGAGGGTCACGTATTCCCTCCACGTCCCCAGCATCCAGGACTGGGATTCACGAACAGACTTACGATCATATCCATGTCGTAACTAAGTTTCTTTTTTCAGAGGAAACCAAAGGTAAGGGAAAATTCTGATTTTTTTTTTCCTCTCTGCAGAAACAAATAATAATAACGGAAGGCCATTACTTGTAGGTCCGTTTGTAAATCACCGGCCAGGATTCCATATGGGGATCTCCCAACGAGGCTCTCTTCTGGTATTTATGACTTAGGGTGGTGGGCGAAGCTGGCACTTGGCTTGAATGCATAAAGATGCTCGCTGTGGAGAAGCCTGGCTAGAGCAAGGGTGTGGCAGACGCAGAGGTAAAGGAGAAGTCTGGGCTTGGTAGGAATGGAGGTTGACAAGATGGTAGGAGGGATGAAGATAGGAAAGGAGAGGGCGTTGACGAAGGAGGGAAAGGGTAGAGTTGGACTGGATAGGGGTGGGGGAAGGTAGGGTAGGGATCTAGATTGACTAGTTAAGGGAAAGGTGGAGGTAACCCAGATCGAGGTGGGATTAAGACGAGCTTGTTAAATGAGAGATCGAATTGGGGTAAATGGGCGAGGGATGGAGATAAGATAGGCAGTGGAAGAGTTAGGTATGTTTGGGATTTAATTGGCCTAGGTAGGGATAGAGAAAAATAGGTAGTGGAGGCATTAAGATAGGCATATTAGGGTATCTCTGGCTTCTTCTGCGCGAACCAACCGTAAAGCCTAATGCTATAGAGAATAATGTTACTCTTTTTGCTAGCCCAGTGTGATACAAGAATAGTGAGTTTAATGCCTGTTCTTTTATGTTTATATGCACCTCCACGTCACTAGTCATTCCACTTCACTTTGCCCCTTTATTCTCCGCATCTTGCACCTTATTCCACCCCATCTGGCTCCTCATTCCTGCACATTCCACCCCACCGTGCTTCTTATTCCACTCCACCTTGATATATATTTCACTCCAACTTTATCCTCAAGATCAAGATCCGCAGGATTGTTCCATCTGAAAAAAAAAAAAAAATCAAATTCAAGATCCGTTCATTTCGAGGTGGTTGGGTACATTGTGCTTAAATAACTGGAGGTCATAGACAGAAAGAACTGCAGACGGAAAAAGACGGTTCCAGAGTTAACCTGTTGCGTACATAAAGGACTGGAGGTATCGGTTAACTTTTGCATCAGAGGGTTGCAATACCTAGCTTACTCATCTCTGCACCCACTTTGCTCTTAATTCCACCACCTTTCACTTCATTTCACCTTCTTGTCATCCATCTCATTTCACCTTGCTTCTGACTCCTTCTTGCCTCTTCTCCTAATTCTCTTCCACTTTGCTTATCATTCTTCCCCACTGTGCTCCTCATTCCACCCCACCTTGTCATTTCATCCACCGTTCTTCCATTTGCCCAGTCCCCAAGCTTCATCCAGACTTTCCTCCTCTCCAGTTCAACAGTTCTCGTTTCTCCCGTCTGATGATCTCCAAACCCCTCAGATTGTCTTTTCATTCCTCCCCACCACCTTTTCCGTTCTTCTCACCTTTCATCCCGGTACACATCCCCATCATACCCTAACATTCTCCCTCCTTCCTCCATTATTTGCGAACCTGCCCGATCGCGTCTCATTTAACCCACGATGGATTTCATTATAGATATCCCAGCGGTGGCGTGTTACCAGCAAGGGCACTTACGGGGCGGCTGTCGTCCGGTGTAGGGTGCGGTAGGAACGTGATCGGTCAATTTGGTGAACTGGTTGGTTATTTTTGGCAACTGTTTGGTTTATTTTTGGTAGTCTTTTTGGTTATTTTTGGCCCTGGCTTGGCTTTCTTTCACGGACATTATTTAGGAATCTTTGGTAGTTTTTTGTCACGGTCCATCTGCTGTGGATATTGCAAAGAAAAAATTCCGAAAAGTATTTAAACCTTTTATTAGGGTAATTTTATATACTGTTAATTATCTTGGTGTCTTTCAGCATGGCAGTGACAAAAATTCCTCTCAAAGATCTCGTCATAATGCATCTTCACCTCTCGCCATTCCAAGCAACCTATTGTTATTGTACTCTCTCCCTTTATCGTACCATCAAGTTCTTGGTCTTCTGTTCTCATTCTTTCATCAGCTTTGCCTCTCTTCACCTTTATCATTATTCGTTCTTCGTTGGCTCCCTGTGTCCAAGCAGCTTCAGTTCATTTCTCTTATCTGCTCATGTAGTGTTCTTCTCCAGTTCGCTTTGCATGCTTACTTGTTCAAATATTTTATCTCTTCAGTTAACTCCATTGGTACTTCTTGTGTAAATGAACTCTACCATTGTCATTTGTAAATTTTGTTCTTTAAGTGACGTCAACATCTCACTCTCACTACTTGAATTGTACCCCAGCTTCAAACACACTTGTTAACCAGTTTCTGTAATTTTCTCTAAACGTGCACAAGCAGAACATCATCATCTGCAAACAGGAAAGTGGTTTATACGGATTCATTAAACCAGTTGCTCCCCTCCACATCACTGTCCGTTGTCCCACCCTTTACCGTCCAAAATTACGCCATCAGAATACAGTATGCATTGAACAGCCAAGGAGACATCACGCACTGGTGTTCCAGGGCCCATACTCAGTCAGAATGTCCCTATAAACTGTCCATCTGCTTGCTCTTCATCTTGCTCGTCATACGTAATCTTTATCGCCGTCATCAGTGTACCCTCCGCTCTGTATTTTCTGAACACCTGTGTCGACTGGTTGTCTTTACTATCATAAGCCTTTTCCATAGCCATGAATGTTTTCTGCAAGCTCGTGTTCCCTAAAAATCTTTCAACTATTTTTTCCTAGTGAATATTATGATCACCACACCTTTATCTCATTCAATTTCCACCCTTGTTTTTCTCAAAATAATTTTCGTCATAATCTTCACCACATCGGTCACAGTTCTTTCATATTTTCCTACCATACTGAGCAAACTAATACACATAAAAATCCCACACTCCCGTTTATCACCCCTCAAACGATTGTATAATGGTACACATCTATCTTCTCGATGTATAGTTCATTTCTCTGCCTCCCTGCAATCGTAGAAAACAAAAAGGGGGGAAAAAAAGACAGTCCCTTACAATCTTTTCCCCACATTTAAATTTTTACCAGAAATTCACCAGTAACACATCTGCTTCAGAACCCTTTCCAAATTTCAGTTTCTGCAAGGCCGTTTACCTCTCTCATATCCAGCTGTACTCCCTCCCTCCGTTCTTCATTCCACCCTTGCCTTTCCAGATGTAATCACAGCCTCTCTCAGTATTGTCAGTCAGCTGCTTGCTAGAATTTTCACTCTATATCATACCCGTACTTCTTCAACCCCCACCATCATAACACATTGCTTGAGGATATTTTTATTTATTTTGTTTTCCATCCCGGCTTCGTCGTGGAAATTTTCTTTGGTCAGTAGCAGAAAACTTTAATCACGCATTGACACCTGTTTCAAGGGGGTGTCAAAGATTAGTTGCCTTAGACCGTTGTGATAATCAGCTGCTCCCGTGGTTTGTGTTAATGGAAGCTGTCTCGGCCATCCTGCACCCTTACCCCTTAACCAGTGTATCAATAGAGGTCTGATTAGAGAGGGTGGGTGAGTGAGCACGGTGGCGAGAACGAATAACGGGGTAGAGATGATGAGTGACGGCAGGAATGAGAATGAGCGAGCAAAGTTCAGGGTGTGAGTGAGAAATTGTAAGATAATGAGACCAAAACCGTATGGAACGAAAATACAGACCCGAGACCAATGAACAAGAGGACTGGATTAATAGGATACATACGATTTTTTTTTTTTTTAAGTTTTTGAGAATGAGCGAGCAAAATTCAGGGTGTGAGTGAGAAATTGTGAGATAATGGGACCAAAACCGTATGTAACGAAAATACAGAACTAAGACTAGAATGAGCAAGAGGAATAGATTAAGAGGAAACGCATGAAATTCATTAAGAGAAGTTTTTGAGAATGAGCGAGCAAAATTCAGGGTGTAAGTGAGGAATTGTGAAATAATGATACCAAAACCGTATGGAACAATAATGGAAGACTAAGACGAGAAAAACACGAGAAGTAAATTAATAGTATACATTCAAAAGTTAGTGAAGAAAGTTTTTGAGAGTGAGAGGGATAAAAATATGGAGGGAGAAAGAGGACAACGATGTGTAGGAAAAATGGACGAAAAGAGTGGAGAGGTGAGGCTTCAGTCAGATGCCAGGAACACCGAAAAAATAAATAAACACGATGATGGGAAGTGAAATGGGACGGGGAATGGAAGAGATTTTTTTAGTAATTTTAAAAGTTACTAGAATTGAGAAGGGACATGACAAGATGGAATATAAAGCCTGACAAGGAGAAACAATTGAAAAATAACGAATGAGGAGTAGAGAGGAGAGGAGGGAGAGAGGGTAAAGTCGAGAAGGAGAGGAACTATAAGTACAGAGTGAAAATTCCGGCATTAAAAAGAGGGCGTCGGAATCACATTAAGGAGAACAAAGTGAATATGAAGAATGGTAAGAGAGAGAAAAAAGGCAGTGTTTCTCGGAAAATTAAATAAAGACGTTCAGAGTGAAAGGATTGAGAATTATAAAGTTACGTGGTAAAAATTAATGATAAAATATTCGGGAGACGGAAAAAGCGAGTGGAAGAGAAGAAAGGTAAGAAGATTGGAGAGCAGAGAAAAGGAACAAAATGAAGAATGAGCGATGAGAAACTGATGAAAAATTTCAGGAAACTTGGCATCAAAAACACATTGCTCACTTTAGCCAGGTGTCATGAAAGGAGAAATTCATCCCTTTCCCTCTGTCAGCTATTTTTTAAATAACTGAAAACTGAGAGAAGTGTAGAAGAGAAAGGAGAGACAGATCAGGAAACATAAAAATCAAGGTATGTGAAAGGACACTGAATAGGCACCCAGGCATCATAAAAGACACATTACCTTTCCTACCACGTTTCCTCGTTCAGAAAATCACAAGAAAATAAACTGAATAAAGTGTAAAAGAAATAGGAAGTGGCAGGACGCACACACGAAAATCTAGACAGACAGTGAAAGGGCATGGGAAAGGTAGACTCTAATCATGAAAGAACATACCTCATTTCTCACACATCCCCTCAGCTCCTAACGTCATGAATAATACTGGCTGAACCAAGAAGAAATATGACGAACCCATTGGAACACGGTGCAGAAAAAAAACTGTGGAGTGAAAGGAACAAATGACACTTAAAGATTGACCGACATAATGAAAAAGCACATAGCATCTGTCAGTTACACGTTATAAAAAATGAAAGTGAAGAAAGTGTAGAGGAAGAATAAAAAAGGACACGAAACACGAAACTGTAGTCATGTGGATGGACACGAAAGGTAGCCAGGCACCACTAAAGAACGTATATCATCCCTCACCTAATGCCTCATGAAAAAGAAATGGAATAGGGAAACAGACAAAGATGAGAAAGGACACGATGCACGAAAATATAGGCATGTGAGAGGACACGGAGCACGAAAATATAGGAATGCGAAAGGACACGGCCTCATGAAAGGGCGCCTCACATCCCTCATCACATTCTCCCGACTCCAAACTTTATGAGGCCCCACGGTGAAACCCGAGAGCATCCCACGACGGCCGGTAGCTCTCGTAAAGGCACGTTTATGTCCCCCTCACAAAAGCAAGTCCGGGATTAGGAGCGATGAGGCCCCGGGATTTTATTGGCACTGCGGTATGGAAGCCGGGGTAAAGCTGTCTGCAATGAGGCTTCTTTTAATAGATGTCCCTTACTTTTTCTCTCACTTCCTTTTCGTCGTCTTTATGGCGTTCTCTCCATTGAGCAGGATAATATGTCTGCGATGAGGCTTTTTTAACGATGTTGGTGTACTTTTTCTTTCATTTACATTCACCATGGTATATTTCTTCTGTGCTTTTTACAGGACTTGATGTACTATTTTCATAAACTCTTTTATTCGTATTCATGTTTAATTTCATCTGTATTTTTGGTATTTAGACAGACGTCTTGTCAGCTAGGTGTGCTAAAGCTGTCTGTAGTGGGGCCTTTTAAATCAGCTTCACGTATTTTTTTTTATCTTGGTTTATTTACCCGGATTAAATTCTGCAACGAGACTTCTTTAATTGATTTTGTGTACTTTTTAAGTGTCGTTCTTTCGTCTTGTGCTGTTTTTTTGAGCTGGGTAAATTTTTTGGGCAGTGACGATCCTTTCATGGACCTGATGTACCCCCTTTACTTTCATTTGTGTTATTGAGTCGGGTAAAGCTGTTTCCAGTCAAACTGTTAAATAGATTGTGTGTAATCTTTCTATTTTATTTTTTTACATTTTTTTTTATTGTTCCTTGTTAAATGGACTTTATATAACTGTTCTGTTTTTATTTCCATACTGCTCCTTGGCTTGGTGTTCAATGCCCAGGATGTTCTGTTCATTGTCCCACGTTTTTTTCCGCCTTCCTATTTTTCACTCATCCTCTAGTGGTACAGTGTTCGCTTTCCTGCCTCACTGTTTATTTTAGCTGTCTCGTTCCATTCCTTGTCTGATTACTGTCACACCGTCGACTCTCCATCTTACCGTCGTATATTTCACCGTCCTCTCTTCCCTGTCTCTCACTGTTCATTGTCCCTCTGTTCACTGCCTCTTTGTTCCCTGTCTTTGTGTTCATTGTCGTGGTCACTGTCTCTATGTTCACTGCCGTATAGTTATTTTAGTGCCTTGTTCCATTGTTCACCGTATGTTACCTCATTTCCCTATCTTTTTACCGTTCCATCGTCCTTTCATCATTTCTCTCTCTCTCTCTCTCTCTCTCTCTCTCTCTCTCTCTCTCTCTCTCTCTCTCTCTCTCTCTCTCTCCCTTCCCTTCCCCTCTTTTTTCTTTTTTCTTCCCCCCCCTTTTCTCCTTTTCTCTCTTTCTCTCCCTCTTTCCCTCTTCTCTTCTCCCTTCTTTTTCCTTCTTTTNCTTTCTTTCATTTTATTTTCTCATCATTCCCTGTCTTCACTAGCGCCTTATTTCACTGTTCCTCCGTTCACTGTCTCACCGTTTTGTTCTGTTCACTGTTCTGCCGGTTAGTTTCTCACTGTACCATCCAAGGTTGACTCTGGGAATTGTTGGGGATTTCCAGGAAAGCACTTGGGTTGGGCTTGTTCCACTCCCCCCTCACGTGATTAGGAGGCTGATATATGAGAGAGAGAGAGAGAGAGAGAGAGAGAGAGAGAGAGAGAGAGAATAATCCTATGACTTGCTGCTCTCTCTTGTAGACTTGTCCATAGGTAATACTTGGTAGAGCTGTAGTTTCCCCCCTCATTTATTATTGGGAATTAGTGCTGAAAATGATGGTGTAGCAATATTTACGGTCTGTTAGATAAGTTGGACCCTTGACATTGCTCTGGAAATAGTTGCATCCTCTTCCAGCATCTCCAGAAAGCAGGGTAATGAGAAAAAAGTCCAAACGCCGGGTAATGAGAATAAAGTGAAGGTGAAATATACTGCAGGATAAGATAGGGAGCAGCGAGGGAGACCAGGTTGCTTTTCTGAAGGTGATACTGAGACACGACGTAGCACCGCGAAATTATCCTCTTAAATATGGTTTATCCTGTGTTAGTACTGTAATTTCGGACAGTTTTTTGGTGTCAGAATTGTATATATATTCACAGCTAGGAAGGTTTCAAAACGATTTTCACGTATATTTGTGTCACGTGTATATTTCATCATTGGCTATGTATGATTTTTATTCTGATATAAATTCCACGTTATTTTCATGTGTCAGCCATGTATATTTTGTCATCAGAGTGTCAGAGTATCGTTTTATTTTTTTTTTTTATTAGTTATGGATATTTCTTCTATGGTTAACTAACATTTTAAAAAATATTTCAACGTGTCATCACTGTTTCCACGTAATTTTTAGATGAATGTTTATTTTGTCGTCAGGTCTCCAAATGCTGTACTTGCCGGCGATTCATTGGGGTTCATGTAATTGTCGCTAAGGTCGAACCCCACAAAATTGTCAGTCCATAATAAAACTTCCCACTGGATTACATCATTGCAAAATTGACGGATCCACAAGACCTGCTTCCTTTCATTCATCTGGTCAGGCAGCGTAGTATATCCAGAAAAGCACAGGACACACACACACACACACACACACACACACACACACACACAC
>JAGKTI010038363.1:0-10736 GCA_018397915.1 Birgus latro | reverse complement strand
ACTGATATATTATACTGTAAATGTAATGTAAGAAATTGGGAATTTAAAATGTTACTGGTATACCTACCTGTAGGAGACAAGGAGGAAAATAGAGTAAGATACAATAAAATAAAAGAAGAGATGGAGGTAATAATGGAGATTCAGGAAGAATCACCCTTTCTACTCTTAGGAGATTTTAATGGCCACTTAGGTTTTCTAGGAAAACAGAAAATAGACAAAAGAGGAGAAGATATAATAAGATGGATGGAAAACTATAATCTGATTTTGTTCAATAACGATGTAAGATGTGAAGGAGAACTAACATGGGAAAGAGGGGAATCAAAAAGTGCAATCGATTTTGTACTAGGAAACCAGAAATGTTACGATAAATACATGTCAATGATAATAGATGAAAGGAAAGAAGAAATTGATCTGTCTGATCATAACTTAATTGAAGTAAAGGTAAAAATAAATGCAGAAAGAAAGTCATATAATTGTAAAGAATGGCAAGAATCCTTATATTACACAACCAATAAAGAGGTGTTAGATAGATATGTAGAAAAGATGGAAGAAGAGTGTACTAAGGGGATAGAGAACATTGAACAGTTTGGAGAAGTAATGAAGAGAGAAGCAGAAGCCCTACTAAAAAGGAAATATAGAAGAAGAAAAGGAAAAATAAACAAGGAACAAGTAGAACCGCCATGGATAAGTGAAGAAAAAAAAAAAAAAAACAAAAAAAGAAAGAGAAGAGATAGTAAAGTAGGAAATGTCAAAACATGAAAAAAAAAAAAATGCAAGAAATTAAGGAAAGTTCAGAGAAGGGTGGAGAGGTGTGGAAATATATTAATATACTGAGAAGAGGTGGGAAAGATACTTCAAAAGTTACAAAGGACAGCTTGTGCAATGAAGCAGGTAAAGAGCTTAATGCAGAGGAGGCAGTTATGGAACCAGAAAATTTTTGGAAAGGTATTTACCAAAAGCACGAAAACAATATACAAACAGTGTGGAATAGTGATGAAAAAGAATTATACTGGAGGAAAATGAATGTACACTGTAAGTAAAATACAGATGAAACAGAGCAATATGAAATAGCAGATATAATAAAAAAGCATTTGGATGGGGCATTAAAAGTAATGAAGGTAATCCAACCAATGGAAAATTTGGAAATTAGCAAAGAGGAGGTCAAGAAAGTTGTAAAAATGCTGAAAAACAGGAAAGCTGCCGGGCCAGATGGGTTAAAGCCTGAATTATATAAATGTCTAATAAAAAGTGATATATGTACAGATATGCTGACAAAGCTATTTAACAAAATAATAGTAGATGGGACAGTACCAGACAGTTGGAAAGTATCAAAGACAAAAATGATACCTAAGAAGAAAATTCCAACTGTAAAAGACTTAAGACCAATAGCCTTGACAAATACAGTATAGATTATAAAATATTTATGTCTTTATTGAAAAAAAAATAGAACATCATATAAAAATAAACCATATAGATAATGAAATGCAGGCTGGGTTTACAGAAGGAAGAAGAATAGAGGATAACACTGTATTCTGATTTTAAAATACTGTATAGATATGAGTTATAAGAAAAAGATTCCACTGTTTGTTGCTGCAATTCATTTTAGCAAAGCATATGACTCAGTGAAAAGGGAAGAAATTATAAACATGCTGAAAGAAATAAAAAGTCTCAAAAAGATGGTAGATATTATAGCTGAAATTTATAAGGATGACAAAACAAAACTGTTTAATCCCAGAGGCGGAAAAAGACATAGAAATTACTAGTGGTATCCGGCAAGGCTGTACAGGATCAACAACTCTCTTTAAATTATTGACCTACAAAATTATACAAGAAATGGAAAAATTGGGATTGGGATATAGAGACGAAAAATTTGATATAAATACTATATTCTTCGCGGATGACGGTCTACAATTCTCACAATCAGTGATAGAAGCCAAGGCAAATATAAGGAGGTTAATGAACATTAGCAAAAGTTGTGGACTGGAAATAAATAAACTAAAAAGCAAATTTATTATCTTTAATATGAAAGATCAGCCAACAGAAATTGAAGGAATAGAGGTAGTAGAATCCATAAAATATTTGGGTATTGATATAATAAACAAGGAAAATTGTTTTGAAAAACATAAAGAAAACATATTTAAGAAGGCATCAAAATTAGCAACTTTAACATATTCAGTAATATCAAGAAGTTGTAATAAGCTCATGATTGGAAAAGTTTATTGGAAAAGTGTAGCATTACCATCTATAATGTATGGAGCAAGTGTGGTGGATTTTAAAAAGAAAGATATATAAAAGCTTCAAGTTATAGAAAATTCAGTATATCGAGTAATACTGGGTGCAGCGAAACATACTCCAATTAGTGGGCTTAGAGGAGAAGTTGGAGCCTCTTTAATGGAGACAAAAGTAATAAGGTCTAAGCTACTGTATTTGCAAAATATCATAAAGGAGGGAAATAACAGATTAATCTATGAAATTGTTGAAGGGTTAAAGGAAATGAAAACAAGTAAGTGGTTGAAAGAATGCAATAATGGCCTAAAAGAATTAAAATTTAGTATGGAAAGGCTGAAGACAATCTCAAAGAAGGAGTTAATAGAAAAGATATATGAAATGGATACGAAGAAGTGGAGAAGTGAAATGGAAAATAAGAGGACAATGAGAATTTATAAGAAATGGAAAAGGGTGATAGGAGGAAATGAAGAAATATACGATAACACACCTGCTTCTGTAACACTGTTTAAATGTAGAACAGATACTTTGGATCTGGGAGAAAGGAGAGGATTGAATAGAAGTGATAACGAAGCAAAATGTGTGATGTGTGGGAAAGATGGAGAAAATCTAGAACATTTTATATTAGACTGCGAGGAATACACTGAAGAAAGGAGAAAGATATATGAATTACAATAACCATATATTGAAAATAAAGAACATATTATTGGACAGATTCTGTTTCAAGAAAACAAATTAGAGGCAATAAAGAAATACCTAAATGACTGTTGGATAAAAAGGCATAAGAAAATAAAGGAGCTCAACAACCAAGAAGAAAATTAAGAAAAGAGGGGCCGTTGTAAAGGCTATCCCTCGATCACCATCGCATCACATCGCATCGCACGACATGTGATGTGTTTACACTGCTACTACCACAGTTTTCACTTAATGTTCAGTCCAGTTTTGGTGTAACTGGTATGAGCATGAGTATAAAAATATGGTTAAGTATGAGTTAAAGGTATACACGAGGAATCTTATACATGATTTTATACTTTAAAAAATTTATACATACGGTCCCTGAAGCCACCAGACAGCTGTGTGACAGGCCTATTCACACGAACTAAATCGTGGCCGTGAGAGCTCATCTTGAAGTATGCAAAGTGCAAGAGCAAGAACTGCAAATCTAATATGAGTACGGTGGGCCATCTTTGTTTGTAAACACTGTTGCCGCATTCCAGCCTCTGCAGTCCTCGTACGTGTGAACACCTTTCCGGGAGAAATCCCGAAATCGGCATATTTTTTTAAACGCAAATCGGCGAAAAAAACTGACGCGATTTTGCTTGTGTGAACCGGCCTTAAGAATACTCTGGGGTGTTTTGATGTCTACGATTTGGCGGCAGTTGTTGCTACGAGCAGTTAGGCTACCAGCACGTTCTGGAATGGCAGTGAATTATGGAAATCATCTTCCTTGAAATCATCGTATATTAAAATCGTCCCATCAATCACCTTTTTCTGTTGGGGAAAACAGTAATTAGACTACTTACATCCAACTTTGCAATACATGAAAAAGACTCTTTTCATTGTAAGTTAGGTTGATTACTGCCCATTTTTACATCAACAGTCAATGGTTATTAAATTTTGCCAAGACAGAAACTTAATGCCAAGAATCAAGAACTGATGATAGAAAACACCGTCAGTCTACCTCAGTTATTTAACAATTTGCTGATACGAAAACTTCATACCAATATATAGACCTAGCTTACTATAATTCAACTGCCGGTATCATTACAAAAAGAAGCTTTGAAATGCAAACGATGCACAGAGTGCGGCAATAGAGTGACGTCACATTACCATGATAACTGTCATGCTGGTTCAACAAAAACATTCGACAAAAGGCTTTTGCAATGTTCTTGTGTTTCAGTATTCTAGGATGAAGGCAGTCAATATTTAAGTGCAAAAACCACTATAAATGTCTTCACATATCTTCTCATACTTCAGTGGTGTAATATTAGTTAAAGTTAAGGCTAGCATCAAAGAAAGTCCACAGAGCTAGGGTGTCTGAAATGTGTCGTTTGGCTGCAAACTTTCTCTTAACATATACCTTTTCTTTATTTTATGGTAATATTTTATTTATCATTGTTGGCAGACAGAAAGTTTCTTTATGCAGGTTTTTCAGTTTAGATTTTTTCTTCTTAAAGCCCGTCACATACGTCGCAGGTAGGCTACAATCTTAGCCGCAGTCACAAAGGAAAATCATGTCGTGCGTCCGTCATGGGAAAAAATTGGCACTTTATCGTAGGTAAATCGTACGATTGTCTTGGGATTGTCCTGAGACTCTCCTACATTTGTTGTACGATGTTTTTTTTTTGTCGTGCGATTGTCACAAGAGAAAATAACCATTGTATGAGTATCGCAGGACCATCGCACGTCATTCATAAGGTCAAAAGGTATAAAAGGCGCACACAGGCTCAATCTCTCTCCTTTCTCTCCAAGGTTTTCTAAGAGTTTCTTCAGGTTTTACAAAATATTTGAGAAATTGTGATAAAATGCTACTAAAAGGCAAAGGGGCAAGGGCAGGAAGAGGTCGGATGAGGAGGAGGAGCAGGAGGTAGCCCTGGAGTTGGTTGTGCAGCAGGCCCAGGAAGCCCCAGCCCCAGACAAGGAGCCAGACGACCCAGATGATGACGGTGATGAAGATGATGAGAATGACGATGGCAGAGCTGCCAAGGGCAAGTTCAAGGCAGTGAAGGAGCAGAAATTACCAGATGCTGTACAATTAGCCCTGGCTGAATTTCTGCTCCAACAACTCCATAATTTACGACAAGATGAGGGACGATTAAAAGGATTCAAAGAAGCATTGCCTCCTCCAGGCAAAGGCTAAGGAGCTGGGTTTAACGGGTAAATATTTAATTTTTACTACAATTTATTTGCAATGCAACAGATGAAAGTGCTGTTAAATTTTTTGCAATGATTTTTTACCACTTTAAATTGCATTCTGATGCATGATTTCTCCTTTGTGTCTACAGTGGATGACATCCAGACCTTGTACAACACAGCTCAGACCGTATCAGAAAGCACAAGAGTAGCCAGGCAATCAAGGACATCTCAAAGAGGCAGAGGTGGCTTTGCCAGAACTGCCATTTTTTCGGCGGTTCATTGTACCTCGGACGGGACCTACGACACATCTTGAACAGGTAGGCATATCTTCTGGTTCCAGGCTTGAAAGGAGCCAATCTTGTGGTTCTTGAAGTCCTCATGGGACTTGTCATAAAACAGGGGGTTTTGGTCATAGAATATATAAAGTATAATAGTGAATAAACAAAATAAAATACTTTAAAATAAAATAAAATAAAATAAAATAAAAATAAATATAATATAATTATTTATATACTTATTTTTACAAAATATTTAGTGCCTACCTCTTCTTCCCCCTTTCTCCCTAGGTGCCAGGTCCAGGTACCAGTGCAGGAGACAAGGCTGTTGACGTGGAAGAAGAGGTTGTGGGTGGTGATGGAGGGGAAGACAATGAGCCGCAGCCATCGACATCCAAGGGTCTGACAAGGCAGGCCTCCACTGGGTCAATGGCGTCAGGGTCATCTGCAGCAGCTGGGACCCAGGCTAGGAAGATGAAGGACATAGACAGTGCAATACTGGACTTTCTGCGCTCCTGCAACGAGAGGGGGACGGCTGTATGTGCCTCCATTGACAAGGTGGTGACCCCTGTTGATGAGCAAGAAGCGTGGGTCCGATGGATGGTGCAGTCATTCCGCCACCTACCACGCACTTGGTGGAGGCAGTTTTGCAGGGACACTTTTAACATCATTATGCGGTACTTAGACCTCTCAGACCCGGCTCAGGATCAACAGCAGCCATCACCGCAGCAGCCACCCAACAAACGTAAAATGCATGGGCCAGTATTGCTCCAATGCTGGCACTCTGACCTTTAATATATCTGACCAATGATGTTAACTCTGGCATTCGATGTTGGTCCGACTTATATCAGTTATCCGTTTGCACCCCGGGATGTATCGGTACAATAGAGGATTCGTAATCAGCCGGTGATGGAAGCCGTAATCGGGCCTTAATCGGGTGTAAGTAATCGGGCCAGTTTTCAAGCAAGGGTGTCTGGATAGCTCGAAATTAACAGATCTTGAAATTGACTTTTTCTTCCTTTGAGAGAATAACATTGTAAACTTTTATCCTTGAAATGCTTCTTAAAAAAAAAAAAAATCAGGATTCAAACATCCTCTGAACACATACCATACAGCCCACACATCTGACAGCTGATTTAGTGAAATCTCTTACCCAGCTTACATACATCTATGAATACACACTACGATATGTTGCCAGCTCAGTATCTCCTTATGTCCCGAATTGCTGCCAAGTGATTGAATGCCTGAAATGAAACAAATTAAATTAACTGCGTGGTGCGGGGCTCGAACCTGTTCCTCCAACACATCACGTGCATCTTACCACTAAGCCACTGAAGATATTCGCATCTAATGCAACTCTGACCATTTTATAGACCAATTGTATTTTGTGTGTACACCAATGCTCCGTTAATATTAACGCCTTAACCGCGGGTTGTCACTTTCGTGACGGTCGGGTGCAATGGATCATACCGCAGGGCGTCACTTGAGTGACTCTGTGTTATTTTTAATTTCCCCAGGCTTTCAAGTGGTGACTTGTATCATCTATCAGCACTGCCAATATCTAACAATAGTCAGAGATGCTAATGTCATCAGTACTCCCATCCATTGTTGACAATTTAGCCGTTGTCCCCCATTCTAGAATCCCCCCCCTACCTCCCCTCCATTACCCTCTTGTGTCGTCTGCTCAGCCGCCGCTCTGCGCTAAATAAATCTTCCCCGGATTTTCCCACTGTTTTCATCCATTGAAATGAGCCCCAGTGCCCTATTCTTATAAAACAAGACAATTCTGATGTTGTCTCAACACACTGCTCTCTTCACAGAGAGGTGCTGATTTCAAAATCTCTTGGAGATGAACTGAAAATAGTTTTTGATGATGCTACCTCCCTTTTCTTGGGGGAAGCAGCCTAGGTATATAGATAGATAGATAGACAAAAACGGTCAGCTTTATTAAGCGACGACCAGTTAATTCCAGAATGTTTAAAAAGCTTTGTGAAAACCTGGACAAAGACCACATAAATCTCTTGCTACATACAGAAATCCGGTGGCTGAGTAGAGGAAGAGTTCTAAATAGGGTGTTTTAGCTGAAAGATGAATTGCATGAATACTTTCAAGAAAACAATAAACAAAATTTTGCCAAGTGCTTTGAAGATGAAAAATGGTTGCAGAGACTAGCCTACTTAGCATACATTTTTCATCACGTGAATTAGCTGAACAAGTCACTGCAAGGCCCTGGAGAAAATGTATTGACTTCAAGTGACAAGATTCTTGGATTTAACCCGTCCAGTCCCGACCGCTTTTTTACCCAGCCTACCCGCAGATCCCGACCGATTTTCGACTTTTTGTTTTTTGGCTGAAACCTTCGCTTTTGGTGAAAAACATCGAAAATTCATAGAGAAATCGCGATTCTGGGGTTAGAAATGTTTTTACAGGTGTCACTCAACTTTACGTTTTCATTCTTTTTCAGGGTACCTGGCTAAAGAAAATGAACTATGAAAGGGCTAACTAATTCAAGTCACTTTAAATTACGTATTTATATCATTTATTTGGTACGAATTTATGTGTAGTACAAGTCTATATTGGTTTTCAGACAATAATATAGGCATTTATAAGCATTGTTCACTCACCTAAAACCCCAGTATATGGCATCTTCCTGTACGACATTACCACCTCATCATTTCTGTTTGTTTCTACTTCTAGCTTCTTTGTTTCTTTNACCATGAATTTCGTCATTGAAGAGACCGTGGGGCAACATACCTTTACTGGCCAGGTTAGTGCTAACAGGTGAATTGCCCACTGTAGGGGGAGGGGGGAAGGGGGGGTTAGGTGGGGCCAGCCAGGGGGAAAGGGGGCGTTAGGTGGGGCCAGACAGTATCTCCGCTTGAGAGCAGATAGAGGAAGGTCTCCCACATATGCCTACCAAAACTCACTCGCGAATGTAAAAAAAAATGTGCACACAATGGGCCTTGCAATTGAGTGACGTACGATGCACGTCATTGGGTCTGTCTGCAGAAAAAAGGAGTGACGTGCATCGTACGTCGGTGTGACTCGGCGGGTTAAAAGAAGACTGAATCCTTGGACAAATCATGTTGCAAAAGGAAATCTTGAGATGTTTCAAGCACTGCTGGGGCTTAAGAGTGAAGAAGGATATCAGCAAATTTCAAGTCTTATTGAAACCCACCTGAAAGAACTGTGCCTCAAAATCGAACATTATTTTCCCACCCTTTCAACACAAGTGTATGATTGGGTGAGGGATCCTTACTCTGAATCTTCTGCTCATCCTGAAAACTTGAGTTTAAGAGAAGAGGAAGAACTTTGTGAGCTGTCGTCTGATTGTACTCTCAAGATGAGATTTGCAGACCTATCCCTAGACAAGTTCTGGATTTCTGTGAAAGAAGAGTATCCTGCCATTCATAGGAAAGCAATAAATATATTGCTGCATTTTTCAACCTCTTACATGTGTGAGCAAGCTTTCTCTTATTTAACAAGTTTCAAGAGCAAAGACAGAAATCGTCTCCTTTCAGTTGAAGATGAAATCCGTGTGTGTTTATCTAAAGCTCGACCCCGAATTAAATATCTCTGTACCAAAAGACAACCACAGGTTTCACATTAGAAAAGCAAATTTCATAATCAAAATTGGCTAAAAAGAAAAAAAATTGTCTTGACCCATATTGCCTTGATTTATCTTATGCCTTTTCAACATTGTCAATAAACGATTAAGTACTAGTAGTTATTATCTGTTTTTGTTATGTTTATATGTGTTATATATGATATTGGTTATTTATGCTTATTTTTTTGTGTGGGATCCCTTGAACAAGCAGTTTGATTTCAGTTATTTATTTTTATTTTTTTGCACTGTCAATAAACTTGCTTAAACCAGTTATCAGAAAAAATACATTATGTTTTCCTTATGAACTTTAAGTTTATACGAGAGAAAGAAAGATATTAATAATGATATATAATAATTATTATGTAAGGGTTCCCTGGGACATGAAAATTATTTCAGTGGTTCCATAAGGGTTAAAAATATTGAGAAACGCTGCCTTAGCTTAGTGGTACTGATCGCTGTTTACCCTATACACGACGGATTTTAGCAATGGTTATAATGGTTGGTATTGATTAAATAAAAGCAGTTTTATGTATATCATCTGTAAATAATAATAGTTTAGCCATATATCAAGTATTATTTGCTTCTCAGATAGTGAAATGTTTCTGCACATATGAGTTCATAGATGAATCATAGATTCTTTGCTGAGTTTGCACTTTTGTCCCTGCGATCTCTGTCCATTGGAAGTGCAGTCTCTTTGAAGACACTCTTATTTTTTTCTTTCAGTACCTTTGCTGGTGACCACTGTGAGTATCTGCATAAATGTATGAATCAACAAATATTCGTACATATGTGTAAAACCGATAAATCTTCATCCTTAGACGTATATAGCCAACACCACAGAACATTAGAACAACATCACAAAGTACTTTGTGACATTATTAGGCATGGGGCTCAACCTTAAATGAATGAGAAAATTTGTACATAATACATTTTTATGAAAATAAAAAAGCACCCATATGTGAGCAACTGACAGCAAACCCTATTCTCTAACCTCCTACTTTCTCTATTCTCATTTCAAAGCCAAAGGTGGCTGTTGCATATATGTACGCAACGATCTATCTTGATCTCGTGTTCCTGAACTTGATTCTTCTGAATTCGCTACTCTCTGGCTTCAGCTTTCCTGTCATTCTCTGACTAAATATATCTGTGCTGTTTACTTATCTCCTAATTCTACTGACTATCAAAAATTCTTTGACTATCTTACTTCTACGATGGAACACATTCTATCCATTTCTCCTTTCTCTGAAATCTCCATTCTAGGAGATTTCAATGTTCACCACCACCTTTGGCTCTCCTCTCATTTCACTGATCCACCTGGTGAACAAGCCTACATCTTTTCTATCCTTAATGACCTAGAGCAGCTTGTACAGCACCCTACTTGTATCCCTGACCACCTTGGAGAGAGTTCCAACATACTTGACCTTTTCCTAACAACTAATCCTTCTGCTTACACTGTTAATCTTTTCTCTCCGTTGGGCTCCTCCGATCATAACCTTACTACCTCATCCTGTCCTATCGCTCCAGTATGGCCTGTGGACCCTCCAAAGAAATGCCGTCTGTGGCACTTTGGAGCTGCAGATTGGGAGGCCCTCAGGCAGTACTTCTTTGATTTTCCTTGGAATGATTATTCCTTCCATGGCCGGGAGCCATCTGAGTGTGTCTGGCGCATTACAGAGGTTATTCTTTCAGGCATGGAAGCATACATTCCTTTCTCATATCCTCTGACTATTGCAAGAAAGCCTTGGTTTAATCACGCTTGTTCTAATGCTGTC
>JAGKTI010038361.1:0-10736 GCA_018397915.1 Birgus latro | reverse complement strand
CCATGGCAACGTGTTTGTATTATGAATATTGAATTTCTGTACCTTGTTAAAGTTAACTATTTACACTGCATCGTTTTATATATATATTTCGTCAGTATTACTATCCATTATTACCCGTCCCCGCCCCAGAGGGGCTGTAGGACGGGTATTGTTTTCACTCGGTTTGTCTGTTTGTTTGTCTGTCTGTCTTTCTGTCTGTCTGCCTATCTGTCTTTCTGTTAACAGCTTTACGCAAAAACTACAGGTGCAATATTGACAAAAAATGCAGGGATGATGGCCAATGACCTTCTGATTGTCAGGACTCTAAAATATCATAAATAATAGCTAGTAGCGTAGATGTAATCGAGATAGTCCTCTTACTGTTTCCACACACTTGTCAGAATTTCATTAACTTACGTATGTGGAACTTACATATAACCCTTTTAAAGCAGTGAGGCACTATTCCATTTTATTCTTGCTATTTACAGACAAGTTTGATGGTTTGTGGGGCGCACATCATACACTCACTTGATGTAGTGCTACCTGTTTCTTCCTTGTTTCCTATCATTCTTTTTCTGTGTCTGTCCTCCCCTCTTCGTGCATCTCCTACCATTCCTGTCACTTTATTACTCATCTTTAAACTCCAGATAACGTTAGGTGGTACCAATATAGCTAAATAATGGGGTGAAATGGAGTTTACTGTGGTTCCCCTGCTAACTGGGTGGAGAGAAATAAATGTGTCGTCCACCCAGGAACAAACTTCCACGAAAATCTCTGCGCCTAGCTGTTGCCTGATTACGGTTGATGGGTCTGCTCGACCAGACAGACCAAGCAAGTGCAACAACAACAACACCAGCAACAACAAGAACAACAGCAACATCAGACGCTTTTATTCAACATCGGATTGATTGGTACTAATGAAGGTGTTTATAAAATCTCTGTTTAACCCCATCAGTTCGAAGAGTTTTATCTTAACAAGTATTGTCTGCAGGTAGAATAAATAAGACATCAGAGTACTATCTATCTGTCTACTGCAAGGCATCTTAATCTCGTGAGGGGTGACCAAAAACAAACAGCCTCTACGTCGCCCTGTCCTCTGCCATTTGGCTGCCCTCCCTATAACGCACATCCCTCCTTTCTCATATATCACTCCACTCCAACCCTCCATCTCATCCAGGGTTTCAATTTCTCCTCTTCCCTTCCACCTCAACCACGAACACTCTTCTAGTCTGTCTCCTTTTCTCCATTCTCTCAGTTTTATGTTACCTTACTGATGTAAGTTATATCAATACTGAAACGATATAAACAAAATAAAAGATAAAGTGAATTGGTTATATCCAAAATGAATCTGTACAGAAGAGTCGTTACGATGCCTCCTATATCACTATAAGTACGGTCCGTACTTTGTGAGATTTACACAAAACAATGAGAGAGAGAGGGGGGGGGACAGGAGCATAAATGAACCAAAGAAAACCGTTGCTGTACAACAAGAGCCTGGTGCATGGAACTACTGTATGCGGACTGTATGCTTCAACCTAAATTGCCAAAATAACTGCAAACACCTAATTCTTTACGGCCATTTATGGAACACTTGTGTTTCTGTGTTGGTGGCAGTACTGATGGTAATGGTTGTGGTACTGGTGGTAGTGACTGTAGTAGTGGTAGTGGTAAAAGTAGTAGTGGTGATGGTGGAGACATATACTGCTACGCTGGTGTTCACCATGTCCACATCACTGGTATCGACAAGCAATATGCCTACTGGCCACAACTACCCCTGGTACTGACACGAACCAATTTCAGCGGAATGACCACGCTCCTGTACCTGAAAATTTCTACAAGTAATTTCACAGGAAATTTGACCACGTACTCTCACCGCAGAATTCGTAGCTGTAGTAGGTCTGATTAGAGCACGGGACCTTAAAATAGTCAATATCGACGCCCAGGGTTCGATGAGACTATCCAAGGGGTCGATAAATGGCTGGGGGATTCAAAAGGCGGTCGATGAATGATGGAAGGTCGATTGGGAATCAGTCACTCTACTGAGAACGAAAACTGAAATACGTATAAGAAATTTAAATTTTCTACATACAGTATCATGCAATAATTGCGAATCATTGCGTGATGGTTTATGTATAGTTTTTATCATATATTTTAGATTAGTTTTACTGAAACCAAACATCTTAATTTATCTGTCATTAGTCAGAATCACATGACATGGCCACACCAGTACAATGTTTCTTTCACATGGATAAATTACTTTGATTTTCTTTAGTCATGTGCACTATTTTTACTACTACTGGATAAACGTATCAACTGTCTTTACTGTACACATGAGGTCTTCATAACTCTCATCCCATCCACTTCCTGCCCGCCCCTCATACCTCTCACCCTCCCCTTTCTCTCTCTCATCGCCCCTGTCCCAGGAAGGATAGTACGTGTAGTATTCCTGTTCACTTCCCGTAATGAGCGTACTCCCTCCACCACGTAATGAACCCCGACTCTGGACTCAGGAGAGAAGTACATTTTCAACACTGACAGTGATAGGAATGGCGTCAATGAAGTGACTGCTGTGCCTCTACTAATAAACATTATGGCAGCTGCTAATACCAAGAGGACGTACCGACACTGTTCACAAGCATATTTAAAATTTGGATTCATCATCTCGCATAACACTGAAACAATGTGTATGTGCCTATAATCTGATAAGACTTTCAGTAATGATGTCATGAAACCTGCGAAGATGAAAGACCACCTTGAAGAGTTCACTCTAATAAGAAAAACAAAGACAATGATTATTTTAAGACACTGAAAGAAAAACAGAAAAACTCGAAAACATTTAAAGACTTTTTACGCAGAACCTGCCAATGTTGATGATGAGGGAGGACTGAAGGCATCATACAGCATCTTCCTCACCATAGCAAAGAAACCAAAATAGCATACAGTTGCTGAGGAGATCATAATTCCATGATTTAAAAAGCTGATTGAAATTGTTATGAAGAAAGACACTCAACCTGTCGAAAAATGTCTGCCATTATACACTGCAATGACGAATTGATAAGATGGCCGAGGGTATGCAGAAAATTAAAACTTTGACATCTGAGCTTTAACACAAAGTTTTCTCTACAACTCGATGAGTCAACTTTCTGCAGTTCGAATATTCTTATGGCCTATGTGAGGTATTACAGTCCAAGTCAAAGGTGCATTGTTGACGAATTTTTGTTTGCCAAGTATCTTAAAGCTGGTGCAAAGGGTGAGACAATTTTTTAGAGTTTTGAGGAGTGCTTGGAGCATCTCAGTACTGTATACCCATCATCAATATTACTGCAGTGGGTACTGATAGTGCACCAAAACTGGTCAACAGCTACAGAGGATTTGCCACATTAAGAAAAGGTACCTGATGAACGTACTGTTCATTGTGTATTACAGAGACACCATCTTGTAGCCAAGGAACTCAGTGGTGAACTGCATGATGTCTTGAAAGTCTGTATCAGAACGATTAATAAAATAAAATCACATCCACTGAACTCACGATTGTTTGCAGAGCTATTTGAAAAGAATCTGAAACTCTGAACTTATTACTTTTGCACAGCGAGTTAAGGTGGCTGTCTAGGGGTGATACTTTGCAAAGACTTGTAGACTTATACAACTCAACTGTGCAGTTTCTAACACATGTAAACTCATCACTAGGTGAAAATATATGAATTCTCTGTTCTATTTGGCAGACCCATATTTAAAATTAAATGAAGTACAGAAACGTCTGCCCGGTAAAGATGTTACGATTATTCAGGCCAGGACAACTCTATTAGGCATCGAAGCCAATTGGAATAGCCAAAGTTCCATTGCCACGTAGAAATTTTCAGTGTTTTTCAGACTTACGGCAATTGGAAGAAAATGAAAATATTTCTGATACTGACCTGGAGATACACATAACGCACCTTGACAAATTAAGGAAAGACTTTAAAGTACGATTTGAGGACCTGGAGAAAATGCACGTGCCTGACTGGATTCTTACACCTTTTGATCTGGAAGCAGAAAGTGCAGACAATGACTTTCAATTACAGGAAGAACTTACAGGAATGACTATGGACCTGGAAGCAAAAGCATTGTTCAGAGGTAAAAGCTTCAGTGACTATTGGAATTTGGACGATGTAAATACTGTTGCTAAAATCTCCTGGCATTGTGCAGTGGTTGAGCCATTTCTATATCCATTCCCAGGTTCTTACATGGCTGAAGCTGGTTTTAGCCATGCAAATGCACTTCTAACAAAGTAGAGGAACAGACTGAACCTGTCAGAGCATGGTGGCTTATGACCAGAACCCACCAATATTCAACCACGTATCAGTGCCCTTGTTAACGCTCATCAGACGCATTAATATCAACAATTATTGTACATTTAAAACGGTATGTTAAATCTTTTATATTTTTTTATATTTTGAATACCGCCTCTTTTTATGAAGTTATTATCATTATTATTATTATTATTATTATTATTATTATCCTTGTTGTTGTTGGTGGTGGTGGCGGTGGTGGTGTTATTGTAGTTGTTGTTGTTGTTATCATTATTTAGTTTATTTAGTATTTATTAAATTTCTTTCCTTTTGTAAATGTTTGCTGGGTGATGAACAATCTGAAACTATTATAGAGGAAGGGGGTCGATGACTTGAAGAGTGCGAGTACCCCTAGATTAGAGGGAGGAGGTGGCTGAGAGGTCATATGTTGTCCGAAATGACGAACGCGAAGCAGTTTAATGAGCTGAATTTTATCATTCATTCATTCACTATCCAATCCTATGTCGTCCCACAGAGGAGCGTAGGAACCCGGGGCTAGGCAAGTTGGTCCTGACATTTAAGATGAGAGTGACCAGCCTCACTCATCCCTGAATGGCATTACGTGAGCAATAAACCCCAACCATCCCTTGGATATAAACCTTCACCGGCTCAATCAGACTGGAGCGCCGTAATTACCCACTAAACCACCAGGCGCCAAAATTTGGTTATATGGTTACCACCCAGAGTAGTAAATGGTTTCCTGGTGTACAGGAAACCATTTGGCTTGTCACTCAGTGTAGAGTCACCCACAGGCAGAAGGACGAGGAAAGAATGAAGGCAAGAAAGACATAACAGATATTATAGATTTTCCACGAGACCCACAGACAGGTCGTAATTACACCCCCGCTGATACCAGTGCACCAGATCTGAATGAGAGCCCTAGGACGCATTCAGTACTGACAATGAGTATTAGAGTCCAAGTAGTGATAGTGCGGCAATGTGAGACGTAAGAGAACTGCTGATCCCCATCGAACAGGCAAAGCCTATTTCCAGAGACGGACACATAAAAACGTTAAGTTCGGCTTAGCTAGGTTTGTCTGTGATGGTCAGACCAGAGTAAAGTAGGTGTGTATATGTTAGAGTTAAGTTAGGTTTGAGCATATTAGTCTGTAATGCTTGGTTTAGGGTAAATTAAGATGGACTAGGTTAAGTTACGTTAGATAAAAGATTAGATAAGACTTTATTATCATCATCGTCATCATCATCGTCATTATGAACAACCTGAAACGGTACACTGAAGGACAGTGACCTCTCCAGTGCTTCACCACTCTGACCTGTTGGCTGCTACCATGTTCCAGTTCAGTCCACAATATCTGAAAATCTTATCTCTCAACCTTCTTCTCTGTCTGTCTTTTCCGCTCACTCCACTTCTGGGTTGACAATCGGTTACTTTGGATCTACACATTCATTATGTTTGTACGGAAGAAGTGACTTGCCCAAATCTGTTTTATGTATTACTGTATCCTCTGTTTCCATTTCCACAAAACTCTAATTTTCTCTCTCCGTGTAACACTGATATGGTAACACCTCCACCCTGATGGATTATCTGTGCCTCCCTGATAGATTATCTGCGCTCTCTCTCTCTCTCTCTCTCTCTCTCTCTCTCTCTCTCTCTCTTTCTGTGTGTGTGTGTATGTGTGTGTGTGTGTGTGTGTGCAAAATTGCTTACCCATCGTGGTATCTGAGCTTTGGGGTGGATGTGTGGGTTCCTGGAGGACGAGATACTTTAAATGTCACATTCATTTGAGCAGCCAAAGTTGATATATTATAGGACACTAGTTTATGTTGGTAGTTAATGATGAAGTTAGACAGATATTTCTAAATTTTTATACAATATTGAGACAACTATACGCAGAGCAATGCATTCCAGAAGCCAGGGTACACATGAACACAGAGTCAGAAGTACACAGAGTGTGAGCAGCTGAATAGGAGTCATAGAGGTCCAGCCGGGCGAGCTTCGGCACTCATTACTGGTGTACCCTTGCCTTCATTCAGCCGACTCTCAGTTTCGACTCTTTTTTTGCTTTCTTTCTACTCATATATTCTCCATTCGTATGTCTGTATGTCTTCATGACATATTCCTCTCTCTCTCTCTCTCTCTCTCTCTCTCTCTCTCCCCGATTCATTCCTGATTACCCTCCTCTTTACTGTTTTCTCCCTCACTTTCCCCCACCTTTTTCTGAGGCTTTAATTTTCTTTGTCGTAAATCCTATATCAACGTGAGGCCATTGCTCACCCATTACGAACATTTACAGGTAGCCTTATGCATGAAAAAAGGTCTTCGTCACAGTTCATCCACAAGATCATCGATAATTGTACCTCCGTGGCTGTCGAGATCTATAGCAATGATTATAGAGCGAAAATACCCTCTTTTAACTTACCAATGAGATTATCAGCAACTGTAGTTCCGTAGCGGGTGAGAACTGGTCCCATGTTGATGTTGCATTTATTACTCAAATTAGCCCAAGAAAAACCTCGTGGGGTTCTCGCGCATTTTTAGGAACGTTTGTTCCTTCCAGTAACCACATACAGCTCTTCTTAATAGGATGGAGTCAATTGCTTTTCATCTCTAACTCTCCTCCTCTTACTGGCTTCCTTCAACCTTTGTCTCTTCGCCGCACTGTTGCATCTTTACCTCTTTTCTATCGCTACTTCAATGGTCACTGCTCCCCTGAACTGTCTGCTTGCATTCCTCCACCTCTACGACGGGCACGTAGCACCGGTCTAGCAACAAACTCTCATCCCTTTTCTGTCCAACTCTCTAATGCACGAGTTAACAGTTACTCCCAGTCCTTCATTTATGCAACTGGTCAACTCTGGAACTGTCTTCCTCTGTCTGAATTTCCTACTTCCTATGATCTCCAATCTTTCAAACCCAGTGTGTCCAGGCATCTCGAAATGAACGGATCTTGAATTTGGCTCTTTTTTTTTTTTTCCCTTGGAAGGAACAGTTTGCGGGCCCATGGCCTTTGGTTCCTTCTTCCTTGCATAAAAAAAAAAAATAATAATAATACTTCAACTGAGTATTAAATCACGTAAAACAAATATACGTCTTATCTATCGTCCACCAGCACAGCCAACTGACGCAGATGAAAAACTTTGTGGTCAAATGGCGGAAACTTCTTGTCAAGAGGACAACGTAATTTTTGGCGACTTTAATCTATCAGTAACAAAGTGGGGTGAACCTCTAACTGCACACTCAGGACAAGAGCTTGACATGAATCTGCAAGAAAGCGCCCTTTACCAACACGTAGAATACCCAACGAGAGGAAACGATATCCTAGACATCATCTTATGATATCCTAGTTAACAATGTCGAAATTGGACCTGAGTTAATTTCCAGCGATCATCGAATTATGCAGTTCAATATTACTACTGAAAAAGTGAAAGAAACAGAGCGCAAAGAAAAAGTCCCAGACTATCATAGAGCGGATATCGCCAGACTCAGAGTGCTACGTATAACTATGGATTGGAATCAAATAACTGAAACAGATGACATATACCAAACATGGGATTTTTTTTTTTTACCAAAAAATTTAATGAAGCAGCGCATGTGTACCACCACTACTTAACAGGAGTTCAGTTGGTAACAGGAAACCAAAGTGGTGGTCCAGTGAAAATATAAGCAGCTTAATAGCCAAAAAACATTATTACTACGCAAAATAATGATGCTAAATTACAGTACGATAATCTACGCTGCATATCGAAAAGATTTTCAAACAAAGCAAAATAGAACTGGAGATCCACATTGCTAATACATGCAGATAAGTTCCTAAAGAAGTTTATAATTTCATTAGAGAGAAAAAGGTTATGACTACATCAATAGGCCCTCTAGAAAAGAACAATGACAGACACAGAAAATGAGGCTGAAATGGCGAACATACTTAGTGATTACTTAACATCCGTTTTTACAGTAGATAATACCACCAGTAGCCTACTGGTGCCCATAAACCAAGAAAATAGCACCGTCCTCAGTTACTATACTTTACACAATAACGATATCCTTTCAAACATAAATCGTACAAACATAAACAAAACCCCTGGCCCTGATAATATATCACCGGGAACTCTCAAAGAGGAAAAGAAATGAGTTATTGCTGCCATTCTCTGTCTTATTCAATAAATTGTAAAATACTGGGAAAGTCCCATGTGCATGAAAACTAGCAAAGGTAACACCAATTTTCAAAAAAGAGATTATGTCACTCCTATGATATTACAGACCAATCAGCTTAACATCAGTAGTGTGCAAATTAATGGAAAGAATCGTAAGAGATAAAATAGTTAATTATGTAGAAGAAAATAATATAATCAAAGACTCACAGCATGGATTCAGACATTGACGTTCATGCTTAACTAACTTCCTCCATGATATTTAAATATCATATGATGATTCAAAAGCAGTAGACCTAATTTACCTCAACTTTCAGAGAGCATTGTTCCTCACAAGCGTCTCGTCAGCAAAATAGAAGCTCATGGAATAGAAGGAAATACGCAGAAATAGTTACAAGATTGGCTTTCACACCGAAAACTGCAAGCTGCGATAAACGGAAAGGAATCTGAATGGCGTAATGTTATTAGTGGCGTTCCCCAGGGCTCAGTACTTGAACCAATACTTTTTATTAACCACATAAACGACAAAGATGAGGGTCTAAATTGCAAAACATCCAAATTTGAAGACGATACTAAAATAACCAATACAGTAACTGCAATGTTACACTGGTAACAGTTACAAATCGCCTTGATACTATGTCAAACTGTGCAGAAAAATGACATGAAATTCAACATAGAAAATGAAAAATACTTCATATTGGAAATAACAACGTCCATGCGAATTACAAAATGAACAATATCTAGATATCAAGTACAGACACTTCGGTGTGATATTATCAAAAGACCTAAAACCGAGTAAGCAGTGCACTGCGGCGGTTAAAACTGCAAACAAGTTGGTGAGTTTTATTGGAAAAGCTTTCGAGCTTAAATCGGAAAAAGTCATCCTTGTCTTGTGTAACTCACTAGTGCGCCTCGATCTCGAGTATTATGTGCAATTCTGGCCTCTGTAGTACAGAAAGGACATAGAAAAATTAGAAAAAATACAGAGAAATATCACAGAAATGATACCACGACTGAGAAACAAACCATATGAGGAACGTCTTGAAGAACTTAAATTATTTAGCCTAACGAAAAGCAGGTTAAAATGTGACCTTATGCAAGTTTTCAAAATCACGAGGGGATATGACAACTTGAACATGATTAAATATTTTGAAATAGACTGGTCAATACAAACAGCAGTAATGGCTGCAGAATTATAGGAAAGCGTTTCCAATCCCATGAAGCAAAGTACTTCTTTTTCAACAGAGTCGTAAGTACCTGGAACACATTACTTCAGATACCATGAACAGTATCTCAATTAAGACATTTAAAAACAAAACAGACACTTGCACGAGAATCCTCAGCTGACTCTGTTTCTGTCTGAATAGCTCAATTTTGCCAGCTACACGTAAGTTTATTCCCCTTCTGTCTACAAGATACCCCATAAACTTAACATACCCGTACATAGCGTCGCGTCATCTCATTATATATTTATTAATTTAATAAATGCAAATAGTGTAGTATAAGCACAGACTAGGATCGCACAGATGGCCCTGAGTTAATGGTCACTACAGTACTCTTACTCGACCTGTGATGGGCTGTGGATCACTGGGGGTCCCTGTTAGTTAAGTGACCACCATCGGGATTTTTTTTTAATGTACCAGGGGTCACTGCTTCAGGACGAAACTTGTGTACTTGTCCCGCATGGGAAGGCTCCTTGTCTCAGTGGAGTGAACAGAGCTGGGGCCTGACTGACTGATACCTATCTTAAAAGTGCCAGGCGAAGCTGCCGCACCACCTCTGAACATTTCCCACACTGTGTCTAAAGGCGCCCTGTTAACTCAGTGCACCTGTGCATAATGTGTTGCGTTATTTATCTATTCATCTATCTCTCTATCTATCTATCTATATATTTATCAATAAGTGCCAGGCGAAGCTGCCGCACCACCCCTGAACATTTCCCGCACTGTGTCTAAAGGCGCCCTGTTAACTCAGTGCACGTGTGCATAATGTGATGCGTTATTTATCTATTTATCTATCTCTCTATCTATGTCTATCTCTTTCTCTCTCTTTATAAAGGGCACTTTCTGTTTGTTCACGATTTACTCCCTCGATTTTCATTTTACCTGAACTTAACCTACTTACTGTACATATCTGGATCCTTATGCCCCAAGGAAAGTTTTAAGACCAAAAAGACCGATGGTTTGAGGGAGATGGGCAGACTAGTAGAGTCAGATAAATAAGGAGAGAGAGAGAGAGAGAGAGAGAGAGAGAGAGATGGGGAAGGAACAGGAGGAGGAAGATAAATAAGGAGGGGGAGAGGGAATGCCGGGTACACCT
>JAGKTI010038359.1:0-10736 GCA_018397915.1 Birgus latro | reverse complement strand
TGGAAGCGATTTGTTTGTGGCCACCCCGTGCGGGATTGAGGCGTCTGGCAATAGATAGATAGATAGACCTTATATTATTTTGAAAATTTCAGACCATGCCCTCTTTTTTTTTGTCATAAATTCGCGTAAATTTTTACCCAAGGAATGTTTCGAATAAAGAATTTCCGGGAGTTCTGCAAGCCTTGTCTTGAAAGAAAGCAGCAGGACAGAACTCCAGAAATAATTCAAAGAAGAATTTGGGTTCTGTAAGGAAAGGGGAAGTAGATGGCCTGATAACATAGTAGATAAGTGGAAGAAGTTTCCTGTTGGTTTAATAATTTTCATTTACCAAAACTTTCAAAAACAAGGCAGACATATGGCTGGAAAGGTTTTGTATATGACTCATTTTAGTCATTAGATCACTCAGGACAGATTAGTTTGTCAGATTTCACCACATTAAAGAAAAAAATCCTATGTCAGATTTTCGATACTGAAAGGCGTCCTTTTCTCGATACTCCTGTCGTTTTCTGCTGTAGGGATTCGTTGGCATGATGAGGTTTCTTTCATTTCTGTGCTATTCATGTAGTTTACTCATATCCATATACAGGAACTCCTTAGTATGGGTCAACCAGCTTATGGCATTTATCCTATTTTCTTGTTACGTTATTACGATGGTGTCTTCATTAACATATGGATGTGATTTTATGGAATGACTTCGAGTGCCAATAATCATGAGTGAGAGTAGTAGAAATGGGGCTGTAAAGAATCCATGTTTGTTGTGTAGGTTAGGGAGAAAGATATATAAAGTCATTATGGATGTGAAATATCGAAGTCTATCGATCAAATGGAGAATGAAGTGTACTTGCATGGTATGGTCACAGAGATAACGAATATAAACAGGCTGAAAGGGATATAAATTAGAAAGTCTGAGAATCAATTGCCAAGAAGAATGTTAGTGGATGTTGTGAGTGTAAGCATGAAAACGCAAAGTATGCAGCTGAAAGAGGAAAAGGATTGTCCTGTGATGAAAACTGATGGATGAAGTGTGTATTGGAGGTGTACAGGGCAGGGTTTCCCTCCTATGTTTTTTAACAGTCTATGAAATATTCTCTCTCCCTCAGGCACAATCCATCCATTACCTAATCATTTATTGCCCCTTTAGGAGCGTAGCGGGCACCAGCTAGGCAATTTGGCTAAGACATTAGAGGCAAGAATAGCCAGCCACCTGCTCCTGAATGCCATAATGTGAGCAATAAACCCAACAGTTCCATCGATTCTAACCCCTACAGGACACATCTGGTTGGTATGACTGGATCCACTTGATGATCATACATTCATTTAACAGTTATATGGTCATCATCCAACATAGTATATGGTTCTAGGATTACAAAGAATCATTTGGCTTGTCACTCACTGTAATGTCAACTGAACGGAACATTGCACTGAGTGGAAAGAATGTTGGACCTTTAAGCACAAATGATTGAACAGATGTTTGATATTCTCCTTGTTTTCTGTTTTCCTATCTATGTTTGTGGATCCCCCCAATCAAATATTTTAGTTGTATGGGGGTTGACTTAAAACACCTTATATTTTTCAGTCGAGAGAAATCCCAGTGGTAAAGAAAATGTTAAAGGTCATCAGTTAACACTTCTGCTGATATCAACAATGCCTTTAGACTTTCCATTCACATTAGAGCCAGATGGGTTTGTGTAACCAAATGTAATCCAGTAATTCAGGAGGCGAGGTCAGTGATTAACAATTCTGGTGGGAAACACAGAATATTGCGACAACACCCGACGTTCATAGATCATTCCTTTTAGCGCGAGAATGTCCTCTAATCTTTATTCTTGCTACTTCCCAATGACTTACTAACTGTTTGAATCCGATGGTTTATAGTTTTATATTGTTTTTTCTGTCCCCAGCCCATTCTGTTTAATTTGTGATAGATGTGTTTGAGCAAAAGGAGTTAGATATACCTTCCATTAACTTCCTGACTACAAAATTGATCTCAGTTGAATGAAATCGTCTGTTATTGGCAAGAATAAGCTACAAAGATGTCATCTGGGTCCATGAGTTAAAGTTAGGAGTGGCTTTTTGTTTTGAGAGAGAAATGGTTTACATTATGCATTTTAGCTCGGTGACACCTTTATGATATTTTTTGCTACCTTCAGCTGCATCTACCTAAATTACAATGTTTCGTACTTAAATGATAAAAAACAGATGTCATTAACCCCTGGCAATACAATAGCGTCTTTTGTTTGTTCTTGTTGTCTTCAGCCCTCTTTTTCTTTCCACTCCTCAGCCGTGACTAACAAGAAAACATTCCGCTGCCCAGGTGTTAAATACCGATCTGGAAATGAATATAACCCACGAATCTCCCGGCTTCATTAAAATACTTGATCAGTAATGTTATGGCAATCAGAGGCGTATCATCGCAGTTTCTCCAAAATAGGAAAAAAAGTCTTAGGATTTTGCCCGCCGTACGTCAGTGTCTCTTTGCTTTCCTGTCTAAAAACTCGAGAAGTCTAGATCAATAATCCTCTGGCAATCGGAGGCATATTATCGCAGCTTTGCCAAAATTCTTAACCAATGCGCCAGATGTCACAGGATACTGCCTAGAATGTTTGGATACAATTTGTCCACTTGATTTTGAGAATTCTGGTAAGACACACACACACACACACACACACACACACACACACACACACACACACACACGGCAGGAGATCATATTATCGCCCCGCTAGGCGGGCGATACTGAAGCTGATGTTAGTCGATAATAAGGACCCCTGAAACCTCTCGTTGTCCAGTATTTAACATCTTCAGTAGGATGACGAAAATGTAATTTAGTCATTATCATATGTTTTTCTTCAACTCAGAGAGGAGTTAGAGTTGCTGTTGTTATTATTGTAACCATGGTCTGTCTGTCTAAGCCGACCTATTAATTGCAGGCAAACATCCGTCCCTGCACGGCCGTACTTACCAGTGAACCAATGTTCACTTACAGAGTCTCGCCTTTGTAAAGCGCAGGAAATTGTATTGAAGCTTAGTCCGTGGATGGATGCCACATTTGCGTCCATATTCCCAGGTAACAGGGTTACCTTTGTAGACTCCACATCACCCCATTATTTAGGGGATTACCGAAGTCAACATATACTCTCTCCAGACTGGAAAAAAAATGTTCTCTAGACTGAACCAATTTGTCTGGTGGTACTTAAAAAAAAAAAAAGAACATGTGAAAGAGTCAGGCTTCTCCTTATCCCACTCCATGCCCATTTCTCCCTCCCACAAGCACTTTGTCCTATAAACCCTCTTCTCCTTCATCTCTTACTTCCCCTTCCGTCTTCCCCCTCTTGACCTTTCCTCCTCCAGTGCCTTCCCTACTTACCACCCATCCTAGACTCTTATCTTCCACTCCCATCCCTCCGTTCTTTCACTCACTCTGCTTCTTCCCTTCTCTTCTCTCCTCTCACCGAAGTTAGTTCGTTTTAGCTTCACTCTCCCCATCTGCTCTCTTCATCTCTCTCCCCTCCCCTCGCTCCACAGCCCGTCTCTTCTCAAAGTCCATCGACTGCACACGTCTCTCCAGTCGTCTCCCCTCTCTCTCTAATCTCCCCTATCATCCTTTAGCCCAGTTCTTTACATCCTCTTTCCTCTCCCCTCTTTCCAACTCCTCGCCTTCCCTGTGACTTCTTGTCCTCCTCGTCTTTTCCTTCTACTTTTCTATTTTCCCCTCCTTCCCTCACTGTCTTCTCTTTTTCCTCTTCTCCATTCTCGTCCTTTCCTCTCCAGCCGATTCCCCCTTATAACATCGCTCCTCATACCCTCTCCCTCCATTTTCCTTTTCCATATTTCTTCCATTCTCTCCTCTCTTTCCCCTACCAACCTGTTCTTCCTTCGTCCTCTCCACTCCTCTCCTTTCCCCCTACTTCTTCCTCCACTTCTCTTCTTATTCCTCTCCTCATTTCCTTCTCTTCTTCACATCCTTCTCTCCATCTCACTCTCTTCTCCCCCGTCGTCCCTTCACCTCTAACTTCTCTCCAGTCTACTTTTTGCTTCTCTTCTTCTCAGTCTCCTTTCCATCTTTCCCTCTCCTTCCTAGTCTTCTCTTAACTTCTCCCTCTCCTCCTCAGTCTTCTCTCCTTCTCCTCTTCAGTGTTCTCTTCACTTCTCGCGCTTCTCACTAATCATCTTTCCTCTTTCCTTCCTGCATTTCGATCCTTGTCTTTGGCTGATGGTTTTATTAGTTATAACCTTCCCTATTACATACAGCCACGAAAGGACCAGCAGGTTTGTTGCTGTTTGCTTTCCTTTGTACTCCTTTGTCCTTTATACTTCTCTTCTCAGTAATCTTTCCAGCTCTCCCTCTTCTCCCTGATGTTCTCTCCACCTAACCCTCTTATCTCCAATCCACTCCTCATCGATTCTTCTCTCCACATCTCCCCATTCTGCTTTTGATATCTACCCACTCCACCTCCGTTCTTTCTCTTCACCTTACTCGCCTCACCATCCTTTCCTTTCCCTTCCATCGCCTCCGTTCCCTTTCCAACCCATCCTCTCCCTTCCCATCCCCTCCTGTCCCTTCCCCTCCCCTCGTCTTCTCCCCCAGCCTCTCTCCTCCCCTCCCGCCCTCCCACTAATCCCTCTTATCCCTCTCCCCCCTCCCGAGCGTCACCCCTTAAACTTTCTTTATAGATCGTTTTTCCCCTCACTTCTCTTTACGTCCCCTCTCTCTTGGCTCTTTTAACTTTCCCCTTCCCCTCTGTCTTTACGTCATTCCCCCCGCCCCCTCTCTATCTCTCTCTCTCTCTCTCTCTCTCTCTCTCTCCAAATGTATTCTTTCTTATTTTCTTTATTCGTGATGTTTGTATTTACTTCCTCCTCCCGTATCACTTCTCTCCCTCCATTCTTTCTTTGTATTTTCCTCTCTTTTTCTCTTCTCTTTCTCACTTCTTTGCCTCACTTCACTTTTCCATTTATTTGCCTCTCTCCTCTCCCTCATCATTCACTTTCTGTCCTCAATCCTGTTTTTATCTATCCTCTCATCCCATTCTCCATTTTCTTCCTATCCTATCTACTAACTTCATTCCTTCTCTATCTCTTCCTTTCCCATTTTTTTCCTCTTTCATTCATCTACCCCATATCCACCCTCTCATCCTACTTCTCTCTTGCCCTTTTTTTTTTTAATTTCCTTCTTCAACCTCTACTTCCATCCTCTTTTCCTTCTTCCCGTCCTTCCTTTCTTTCCTCTTCCACTGTCTCTTCTCCTCTTACCCTTCCTCTTTTTGTCAGCTATCTAACTCATCCTGTCTCCACTCTTTATTTACCAAACCCTCACTTCCTCTTCTTTACCTCCCCAGCATTCTCTTTATAAGTCCCCCTTCCCCTTCTTCTCCCCACTCGCCCCTCACAACCTTTCTCTCTTCAGCTCTTACCAACCTTTTACTCTCTCTCATACTCTCCTTTTTCCCCCAGACTCTTTCCCCCAGACTCTTTCCCTCTCCCAAAAGCCCTCTCTTTATTTTTCCCTCCTCCCCTCTTAGTCCTGCTCCACTGAACTCCGCTCCTTTCCACTACTTCCCCATTTTACTCCTAAGCCCCTTTTACACATCACCCATTCAGGTTCTGACTTTTCTTACTCCCCACTTTCCTTTACCTTTTTCTTTCCCTCTGCCTTCTCAAGCCTCACTTCACTTTCCCTTCCCTACACTTCCATCCTCACCCCCATCTTTCTCACTCCTCCTGTCCCCATTCCTCATTCCATGCTTCCCTTCCTCTCCCCTTACTCCACATCCTCTCTTTCCCATATTCTTCCATCCCCTTCAACAGTCCCTCCCATCCCTCACGATCCCCAGCCCTTCTCCCCAAACTCCCCAACTCCCCATAACCCTTATTCTTCTCCATCGCTCTCCATCCCACCTTCCCCCACCTTCCTTCTCCATTCTTCCTCCCAGTAGCTCGTACCCTCTGCCTTCACCAGTCCCTATCCATGCCCCACTTCTATCCCCAGCCTTTCTTCTTCCCCATTTTTCTCTTCCCCATTTCCTTAATCCTGTTCTCCTCCCTTCACCTTCTTCAACTGTCCAGGCCAACTTTCTATTGCCATGTTGACCTCCAATATTAACTCACAACCCATTCCCTACACTACTCCTTCAACCCTTCTCCACACTCATCCTTGCTCTGCCTCCCTCCTTTCCTCCTCCTCCCACTTCCTCCATCTCTCGCCTTCCTTCTCCCTCTAACTCTCCTTTCTACTCCTCATCCCATCCTCCTCCTCACTCCCCCCAGCCCTCTTCTCCCAGTCTCTAACTCTCCTCCTTATTCCCTTCCCCACCCTCTCCTCCCTCACCCATCCCTATTTTCTCCTCCCATACTCTTCTTCACTCTCCTTAAACCCATTACTTACCTTCCTCCCCATTCCCACTTCACACTCTCTCCCCCATCCCTTCCTCCAATTTTCCTCCCCATCCTCCTCCCATGTCCCCCTGACTCACTCGTCTCTGATCCCTGTTAAAACTTCAATGATACTCTAGCTGACTGAGTGGGGTGAGTGGGGAGTGAGTAGAGGAGTTATGGAGTGAGTGGGATGTGTGAGATGTGAGTGATGTAATCAGGAATTAGGGGAATGACTGGGGGACTGAGTGATGTGTGAGTGGGGAAGTCATGGAGTGAGTGGGGAGTGATTCGGTGAGTGAACATGACGAGGAGAGAGTGGATGTAGGAGTGACTTGGAGAAGCTGGGAGTGGGGAATTACTGAGAGTGTGTGGATTAGAAAGTAGGTGACACTGACGTGAATATCTAACGGAAGTGGGTGACATTGGCTGGTGAACAGTGAGTGATTAGGGAATGAATTGTGGAGTGTATGAGAAGGACACGTGTGAGTGGGTGAGGGAGTGGGTGAGGAATGAGAAAAGGAGAGGGAGTAATGGGAGAAGAGGGATGTAAGTGAATGGGGAGGGGGAACAGTGAATGGGAAACTGGGGGAATGAGCGGATTTAAGGGAACGGGGTAGGGCAAAGGAAGAAAGGTGTGAGTGGGATGAAATACTTGGGGAATGGGGAACAGGGGGAAGAGGGAATTTTGAATGAAGTGAGCTGTGTGAGAGAAAGGCAGGGATTGGGGCTGAAAGACAAGGTGAAATGAGGCGTGGAAGTAGTGTCGCTGAGAGAGTGCTGATGAAAATACAAAAAGGGTAGCTTGGCAGAATGAAGTTGGAAATAAAGTGTCGCTGAGAGAATGGAGTGTGCAGCAGAAAAAACTGTGTAGTTGAGTGTGAAGTGAGCAGCAAGAAAAAAAGATATTATGAGGGAATGGAATACGAAACAGGAAAAAAAAAAGTGTTGTTGAAAGAATGTAGTGGGCATTAGAAAGATAGAGTTGTGAGAATGAAGTGGGGTACAAAAATAAAATGTAGAGTCAGGGGAAACAGTTTTAAGTGAAATGTGAGCGAAGTGAGTGTGGACGTGTTGCAAGAGAAAGTGTCAGTAAAACGAAAGCAACTGCAAAAGAAATGAAGACTAAAGAAAATAGGAAAGAAGTTGGAAGGCGAGTGAAAGAATAAGGTAGATTGGTGAGATTCCAACACTGATGGACTGGGGAGGGGTGTTAACTAGCATCAGAGGATGAGGAAGGTGGGAGAGGAAATGAGGAATCGGAAGGAAGAGAAATAAGGGAGGGATGACGGAATGGGAGAGAGAGAGAGAGAGAGAGAGAGAGAGAGAGAGAGACTGACCTAAGCTACTAGATCAGTTGTTTGCTATCAAACTTTTTGGCCGACGATCCACCAAACAATGTTGGTAGAGGGTAGGATCCCACACCTTATTAGTTTTTTTTTTTCGGTTTAATGGATAACAGTGTTAAAAAAAAAAGTTTCGCAGAAAATGATAAGTAGTAGACATCCAGTCAGTTCGTTGATAACCAGGGTAGCATCTCATTCTTGTAACAAACTCTAGCAAGCTCTTCTTTTTGGAAGTGTTTATCATAAATGAGTCGCTTCTAAATTTGAGAAATTGATCTTTTATCGCCTGAATGTGTGCTCTGCAGAATGTCGTGGACAGAAAATAGATTCCACCAATGCAGCCTCGGAAAATGATTATTAAATCATACCACCTGTAACTCATACAGTAGCTTACCCCATCTTCCCTCTCCCCAGAAACGGCACCATGATTCCCAGTCTGGGATCTAAAGAGTTAGTCTCTGGTCGGCGTACGAACCTACTCATTGACAGTATACAAACTGTCTGTTACATATTAGAATCTAAAACTGTTATAACGGTCCCGAAAAGGAAACCGAGTTGCACTAGTCTGAACGGCAGGTTGCATGAGGCAGGCAGAGCATCTGAAAGCAAAATTGCATAATACAGTCTGTTGGGAGAAATTACGTATAATTACCGGAAGAGATATATTACCTATCTTGACCTGGCCCGAGAGACAACGTAACATACTGTATAAGAAACGGAAGGAGAGAGCTGTATGTAGCAATATAATATCCTGATGGGAAAGAGTATATCTTGTGTGTGAGAGTCTGAAAGCGAGAATTGCGTAAGTTAAGATTACATACAGTTACCTGAAAGAGAAGACTCTGTACATATTAACCCTGAAGGAAAAGACTAAATGCAATGCGCTAAAGGGGAAGATTGATATAACACTATAAAAGAAAAGACTTCAAGATAATACCCTGAAGGGAGAGAAAACATACAAAGTGTAATTGCCTGAAAGCGATGATCTCTTGTAACAGCACGAGAGGGAAATTATAGCTGAAACTCTGAAGGGCTTGCTTACACAAAAAAGCCAGAATGGCCTGAAGAGAAATGGTGTGCACGATGTGAAAATATTTTGAGTCCAGTAAGTATTTTGTAGGGCCTTTGTCTCCAGTAGTGGTCCAATGTTCTCCTTTGAATGCCTCACTTCTGCACCATTGTTTCTGATATAGCTCCATATATGGAATGATGATAATCTGATGGTTTAGAGGGAGCAATGGATGATGGAGGTTTTGTATAGGAGCTGATAATGAAAGCAGCTGATGAGAATGGGTTGGCGAGCAAGACGACGATGATCAGGCCTAGGACAAAGACGAGGATGAGGACAAGGAAGAGAGGTGGCATTGTTGTGTCAAGTGTCTGGGGCTGGGGGAGTTTTGAAATGCCAGAACACTTGAGATTGAAACTGCTAGCAGGTGACCAGAGACTGAAAGCAAATGACAGAAGACGACCAAAAACTGAAGAAAATGAAAGCAAATTGCCGGTGACTGAAGAACATGCCAGCAGGTGAATGGAAACTGACGGGAGCGCCAGTGGATGGCCGGGAACTTAAGGAAATGTCAGCGGATGACTAAATACTGGTGGAAATGCACAGCAAATGACCTAAGATAATTGACACCAACAAGCAACCAGAGACTGAAGGAAATGCTAGCAGTGACCAGCGGTGGCAGTGTTATGGGCCTGGGGTTTAGAGTGGGTGTACAATACGTGTGGTATAATGCATTGATCATTCATCCCCGCGCCTGCTTGTTACCCTTCGTTTTCCTTGACGTGCTATTGTTCGCTGTGATGGTTTTGAAAATCTCCCACTTCCAGAAGGAGATTCATATTTCTTCTTTGCGTCTGAGTCCAGTTGATAGTTTGTCAGTTCTTACAGTAGGCTGGCCAGTTACTTGTAACAATCAATATTTACTTCATCATCATCGTCCTTATCATCACCATTATCATTATCATCATCAACTTTAACACCAATATCACCATCATCATCATAATCCAAACTCTATTGCCCATTAATTCAGTGGGTTGGGAAGGATCTTGAAATAAAACATGGAATCAGGAGAAACTAACATACCTAATACGGATCAATGGTTACATCCATGTCACTGATCACTCTACCCTCTGAAATACTGTGAATCAAAAACGCTAAAGAGGAACACCTAATTTTCAATGCATTTCACCCGAGGAAAAGGGTAGGGATTGGAATCCTGGCAGAAGAATAGAACATAAAAATTGGATGCGTCCCAAAAGAGAAGTCGAATCGGTGGTGAAATCGGTGCGTGGAAAGCCGGAACTTACGTAGTGGTTGAGAACTTCGTGGCATTTACAGCGTGCACACAGAAACTTCCTTCTCGTCCATATTACAGCCACGAGTTTCCCCCAGAAATTTACACAACCAAACAAAATTCTCTGCGGAGTGCAACGGGTGAGAGGAGAGCAGCGCGTCACTTGAGAATTTTTCGGTTTTAGGAGGAGACACACTGAATCATTTTAGCCATTTTTCAGCTTGCAACACGCTCAGTTATTTTATTTAGGCTATCACTGAAGTCTTTAAATTTTTATTTTTTCTGTTGAGAGAAATCTCTGTTTTCCAAGTAGTAGACCCTGTGTTCATTTAAATTTTTTTTTAGTGCTGTAGGCGCGGTTTGTAATTTTATTCAGCGTCACGTCGGTCTATCTGACTATAACAGTCTCTTGTTGCTGGGCTCAATATTTGCCCTAATTAAACTCGAGTAAGGCCGCCTACGGTTGCATACGCTTGTTTCTTCCATCAACACTTTTCAAAACTTTGAAATAAACTAAATGTATGCGAATAAACTATTATGTGGTAAGGCTTGAAGATAATAGTTATAATCTAGACTGCGTTGGCTTCCTTACAGAAAAAATATGGAGCGGTAACTATCATAATTTCTTAAACCGAATAAATAAATAAATAATTATATAAATAAAAATAAATAAATAAATATATAAATATAAAGAAAATAAATAAATAAATAAAAC